>JAUYWG010000042.1:3831344-3848792 GCA_034779775.1 Enteromius afrohamiltoni
CTCGCTCCCCAGACAGCTCGCCAAATTTGCAACAATCCAAACTATTGATTACCAGGAAACGTGAACTCTTGAAAACAGTGAAAGCTTAGGTTGGATCAAACATTAAATATAAACTTTAATTTAAAAAACTATATTTCATTTAATTGCGTTTAACTTTTCGTAAAACCAAATTTCACTGAAACTCCAAAATGAATGTGAAAATGGTATTGTAAAAATAACGACTGATTCAGAAAACTCAATTATATCTCAATGATACTAAAATAACACTGAAACAAAAAAATGTCATGTACATAACTGTCTGCCTGAGTAGATTGTAGAGCAAATTATCTAACATGAGGTCATTTGTCAAGAGTCAATTATTTAAAAATGTGTTAATTATATCTTGTAAATTAAGTTATCTGATGGAGAGACTTTACTAGGCTAGCTGATTTCATAGGTTTACAGATATTTAATGGATATAAATCATTATTGGGGATCTCTTTAACTGATCATTTATTGATTTGATTAAAAAAGTGCGATTCTGTATTAAATTCAATTACTGATTGTAATTATTGCATCTTAATAAAAAGTTTTCTGACACTCTGCAGCACTCTTAAGTTTGCGAGTCTTTATTAAATGCAGAAAAAGCAGAGGGAGCCCATATTCTCTCAGAACATACTGATCAGTAGTCTAAAATTAACTTCTGTCAGAGAGCTCATGGTGTGTGAGAAATGAAGGGATGATGCAATGTTAGCGGTTCACATGCTTTTTTTGATGTGTGCTGGTAGTGCAGACTAATCTGACTAGTGAACAAACCTTTTCATGGCCTTCAGAGTTGTGGTTCGTCAAGTCTACCGATTCCATGGCATTCAACAGCTGTCAAAAACAAAAAAAAAGAAATTCTCACTTCCAGATCCAATCCTATTTTGCAGTACAGCTGTGAAGGAGCTTTGCAGACAGTGTAACCTCTGGGAAACCTTGGCCTGGCCTTGAGTGTGCCAAGTTGATACTACATTTATAATGGATGCTTGTGAGAAATGGGGTAATGAAACACATTTGTGATTCCATGCATTACGGCCAGGGTGTCTGTAGAAGGTCATAGGAGTTTCATATTTATGAAATATTGAAGCATGCCATATCTGGTTCTAAAAATACTGTACACACGTCTTCCATCTGCAAGCAGGTTTGTGTAGGAGCGCAATACAGTATGGGCTCCACAGGACCTCCACGGCTATTGATGTTCCTGTTATCTCGGTCAAATAACATTCATGCAAACCAACGTCTGCTGTTAGGAAAATGGGGTAAACAAGGTTGGTCATTATTCCCTCCGTCTGGGCAAACCACTGTACTGGCACAAATGATAAGGTATCATGTTGTGCTGCTCAGCAACAGAGAAAGTAGATCATCTGTCCTCAATGACAACAACTCTTTAGACCTTAATCAAGGCAGACACCACATTGAATATGACATCAATGAGACAGACAGCCTATTCAGTTGATACGAATGAGATAACTCAAGGTCAAAGGTCACATCTAAATTATAGTGGATATTTTCAGTTGCAAAAGAAGACTTATAATAATATACTTTAATACACAAAAAAGAGACTTTTTTAGCATTTTTTTTTTCATTTTAATTTTGTTGGTTTCTTAACACACTTAAGTACACTTTTTCTTTTAAAGATACATTTTAAATAATTTAAATAATTAATCATCTTTTGTTGTCAAAGTATACTTATTTTGATGTTTTAATTAACATAATACAACATTTTTTTAATTTTAATATATTTATATATATATATATATATTTTTTTTTTTAAACATGCTAAATTGCAACCTCATTACAAATATGTAATTATAAACATTTAAATACATGACATGCAAGTATAAATAGAAATGAAATTTCTTTGCAGTTTGCACTTTGCAGTTTCTTCTGTTAAAATATATTATTTCTGTAATAACTACTTGTTTACAAGAGAAGTGATTTTGTGTTTGGCTGAATCCTTTTTGGGGGCCACTGTACATGTTTTCAGCACACATAGATGTTGTGTTGTATCTATATCTTTTCATAGACTGGCATATGTGACTGCGTGTTATCAAGTGTAGAAGTAAACAACAACCCGGCTCTTCAACGTAGCCTTGTTCCCCTTCTGCAACCACAACTAAGCATATTCATCTTGAGAGCAAAAACCGTCCTGCTCTTTTGCATGTGTTGCTGTTTATGTGTCTCAGTTTTCAGGTGCGTGTCTGCTCCCTGTGCTCCTGCTGCCATGTTGAGTTGTGTTTCTCGCTGCATGCACAGGGGGACTGAGGGCAGTAAGTGACCCCGGGCTTCAGAGCTTCCCGCTGTCAGACACTGCCAAAATGCAGCATATCTGAGGTGAACACTGCTCTTAATGGCTTACATAAGGCTTTGTGTCCATCTACAAAGTAAGTCCAAACCAGTGCTGCAAAAGCAACTAAAGGCTACTTTTTCCAGCGAGCAGAGACACAATTATGTATTGCGTGTGAAGCTTTACAGTTGAGTGAACTGATCAAACAAGCACACCTAAAATGTACACTACTTCTCTCAAATGAAGCATTTGGAAATCCACGAGAAATGATTCATTCTGATTGATAATGTGTAACAGAGGTTGCCAAACCTTCTACTACAAAGCACCAAAAATCGAAAAGAATTGAGAGCCGTGGGCCAAAGGTAAATGTTGCATTATAACCAATTATATATAGTCATTTAAAATCTCTACATTTCAATGCGGAGAAAAAAAAAAGTTACAGCAAAAAGATAAATTGAAATGTACATTCTTCAATGATGCCCCCCCATTTTCCCCACTCTTGTAAAATATGACAAATGTGATAGTTTTAGGTCTTCTTTTTTGCAGAGCTATACTATACTATACTATACTACTATACTACTGCTATGCTGTTCATTTTTCACTGGTATATAAGTTTAATTAGTTCCGGGGCCACCATTCAATTGTTAAAATTAGTTGGCAGAACTTAATTTGTAGTATTCGATTAGAAAGTTATATTAAAAAAAGGTCATTATGGTTTGTTAGTAATCCCTAATCTCATTAGTTCATTTCATGGGTTGTCCTAACTCAAAAGATTGATGCCTGCTGTTAGATTATTTATTTATTTGTTAAAATATTTGTCTTAAGTTACTTTGCAAAATCTGATAACTCCATTTTTTAAAGTAAAAAAATCAAACACTCATTTAATCTTTGTAATCTGCTCAGATGACCATGTACAGTAGATGACTGACAAAGGTTGTCAAGCTTTTTTCTCATCATTAATGCACTGCTTATGCAAATTTCTGTGAAAACATTTTAGCATTTTTCCTTTTACCCCCTAAAGCACATATCACAGGTTCGTCAAGTCCATCAAAATGATCACTTTTAGTCAACTTGAACTAAACTCCTCTCAGCTAGTGTCTTTTCAAAGTGAAAGTAGTCTTGTCACCTGACCTGAATACAGAACGCTGATTAGCTAAAATAGACGTATCTGCTCAAAAACAACAACAGCGCTTGTTTGCTTCTGCAGAAAAATGTGAACTTGCAATGCCTTTAAAAGTGGACAATACTAAACGTGTGGTATACGTGTCAATTAATGCACAGCAATCAGCTCTCTTTTTTTACGTGGTGTTTATCAGATTTTTGTGCCTGTCTTTTTAAATGCAAATGAGCTGCTAGTCCCTGCCCCCTTAGCAGCTCATAACTGCTAAAAGCATCCGTTTTAATTCTGATCGTCATGTTTATCCTTCTAAAATTATGCATTTCAAACCATATTAGTTTAAACTTCTGATATATGGTTTTCTAAATGAACACGTCTGAAGGACACGAACAGAGAGCGGCTGATATGTACTAAACTAAGTTCTCATTCACGCACAGGTTTACATTAAAAACACACACAAACAAAAACAAAAAACAGTGGGTTAATTATGTCTGTGACAGTTAACAGCTGGGAAATAAACTTGCACGTTTATATTAGATCTGTTTGACAGCAGAAATATAAGCTAGTAGCCTGGGCCCGCCCATATTTCTTTTGACCTTACATTCAATTTCGCAGGCAAAGTCAGTCTGGCAAAGCTGCCGTTTTAGCTGCCGAGCATTTCTGTTCCCAAAAAAGTGGGAACCAATAAGAAACGAGCAAGTGGTCTGATAGGTTGTAGATTCGTCCAGTAGTATACAGAGGCATCTGATGGACGCCGGTTAAGCCCGCCTCCCAGAAGGCGGGTAGTAAGGTAGCTTGGCCAGACTAAGCTCGTATGAGCTTCATAGTCGCGGAAGCCAGGCTAATAAGCTAGAGTAAAAAAAAATAATGCACTGCACTCTTGTCTCCTCTGAGGCTTGTTTTGCTCAAACATTCGCCAGTCAAAATGACAGCGTTTTGGGTGGAAGCGTACAAATTAAGGGGTGGTATTATTATAATGAGATCCCTTTGCAATGTCACAAGGAGGCTTTTTCAGTTTTTCATTTTTTTCAGAGGCTTGCAGAAAAAGGCTTACTAAAACAAAGTAACTGGGTTAATCTTTTCCACATTTCCTTGGCTGGTAGATGCACCGGGGACCTGATTTTAGCACTTAAAACCTGGAAAATGTAGATTTTAATGACATGTCACCTTAAAATGCAGTTTTCTGTCGCTACAGTTTCTGCTCCGTTATATAAATCATATTTTTTCCCCTCTAATTGTATTGTTAAAAAAACTGCTGTTTAATACTGTTGCCCTAATTAGCACCCTGCCTTCTACCATATAACTATAATAAATAGTCCTGCAAAATATTGAGCTTGTAGTTTAATTAAAAGTGTAACTTTAAATTTGGGAACAGCAGCTTCAAAATAGCTCTCCCAGCACTGCTCCTCATAATCATTGTTTTTACCCTCAGATAACACTATAATGCATATGGAAATATTGCAATGCATTGTGTCCAACCTTTTCCCTGAGGCTGAGGACCTCTCCGTCTAGGTAGTGCTGTTCCTCTCTGGCCTGTTCCAGCTCCAGCTCCTTCCCTTTCAGCTCATCCTGGAGCCGAAGCAGTTGCTGTGGAGACAAACAGCATCGTGAGCAACAGAAAGCAGATGGCTGGAACACTGAGCAGCGTGTGGGGCTGCGTGGTGCCCTCATAAACAAACACCACATAAACATCACTGAACAAGCAAACCACAAAGATAATAAAGAGGAGGTGGCGTGAGGAGCTTGACTGAGTCAGACTTTTATGTCTGTTTAAATGAGTAGTTTCTCTGAGGCAAAATTTGTAGCTAATGGTTTATCTGAAGGTCCAGTTCTTGCTATTAACAAAGTGTGACCGAAATCCACCATTCAAACATTTCAGCTTGGTAAGATTTTAAGTCAAAGTACAGTTAAAACTCTAAAACGGTAATAATATTTCACAATGTTAAAGAACTGTTAATGCAAAGCTGATCCTTTAGAAATATTTTTTTTTCTCAAGAAATATTTATTATTATTATCAATGTTGAAAATGATACATTTTAGAATAAGTTTACATTTTAAAATTAAGTTTAAAAGTAAAACTTAAAATTTAAAGTTTGTGTAATGAAAAAGTTCTCCATCCATTAAATTAAATCATGACAGTCCACTGCACTCTGAACATTATCTTTCTCTTTCCACAAAAAAAGGATGCTCATTTCTTACATTAGTATTGATTTTGTACATAAAAGCCTTTAATGCAACTGCACAATGAAAAAAATGAGAAAGAAAGAGAGAGAGCTCACTGGAGCCTAATGGCTGCACTATGACAGTTTGCGTCATGAAGCACACTGTGTCCAATCATCTTTTAAGCTGATTTGACAGCTAATTAATGTAGGTGTGAGTGTTTGTGTTCCAGATGGAGCACTGACGCGAGAGCATACTGAACACTTACGCACTGATTTTTTCACATGTTTGATGTGTCAAAAGTAGACGCAGGAGGCTCTTTAATCTCAATCATTCCTTAAATATCAGTAATGTGATAATGTGATTTGTCTCACATCAATGTTGACTGAGAGTGATAAACATGGGACAAACATGTCCCACAGCTTGTCATTAAAAAAAAGAAGAAGAAGATTGTTTTGATCTGATTGGTCACTTGATGAGTCATGAGTCCGCCTCAGTGACTGGACAATAATATCAAACGCTGTTGGATAGTCAGTCGTGTCAGCAGGAAGTTGAGTCGTTGAGGCTGTTAACACCCACCTGCTGAGAGACTCTCTCCAATTCACCCACAACAATAAAAATAAAAATAACAAAAACAAATAAAAATCTTTCAGTGTGTACCTAGCCTTATAGAAATATAAAAACGTATTAATAAGTGCTACAATTTAAATAGTTGATTTTGTGTGTGTGTGTGTGTGTGCAAGGTTAATGTAACATTTTTGTCACACACGAAGGTATTCGGCCAGTCACAACACACTATACAGCTGTCCAATCAGAGCGCACATCGCTTCTCTGAAAGATGAGATTAGCTTCAGGAGGAAAGGTATAGGGGAGCAGCAGTAAAGTAAAGTTTATGGAAAATAATGTTTTGGATTATTATGGAAGCTTTTTGGATTTACAGTGTACAGAAAATATCAACTGTCCCTTAAAGGCAACTATATTTATGTTATGTCGAACTTCACTAAGAGTTTTCCTGCAACAACGTTTGTTTATTGATAGCTTCAAAGTCAGTTACTGTACCAAGTATAATACTATTTTTCATTAGTTTTAGTTTTTATTTCGTTTTGACTTTTTGTTTTCAAATTCAATTAGATTTAATTCGTTTTTAGAGGCAGATTTGCTTGTTTTTATTAGTTTTTATATTTTGAAAATGCTTAGTTTTAGTTTCGTTTTTATTAGTTACAGTGTTAGTTGTTGTTTTTTTGTAAATTAGGACACTTGTCAGGTGCATGAATCAAAATCACCAGAATAAGTATTGTATAATAAAAACTATAATATAACTGTTTTCACTGATATATTTAATGCTTTCTGTAGTCTGAAAAACGGAATGAATGTGACTGTAATGCACCCCATTATAAGGCCTACTGAACTAGCTCTATTTTACAAGATGTTAATCTGGATTAAAATCCCGATGTATAATCGAGCATTGTCTGATGAAATCAAATACACATAAGATATGTAAAGACACATAATGGCTATGTTATGATTTTGGCTATAATTGCATATAATATTGAGTTAGAAGCAACATAATATCTATTTTAACCAAAAGCTCTGCTCCTCTCAGCCGCTCTCTGAACAGAGCAGACGCAGAGAGAGGTGTGTGCACGCTGGGAGACCAAGAGCTTGCGCTCATGCAGCACTACCAGAGACTCGCTGAGGTTTGTCTAAGAAGTCGCTAAATTTGTTGCTTTTTTGGGAGATTTTAATCAGAGAACCAGCTTTACTGACGAGATGCACATAATATATAGTTCGATATATATATCGCACAGCCCTAGACTACCCCAGACTACGTGGTGCCATATGGGTCAAACACCTGGCTTTAAACTGGCAGAGGGGAGTATATAGTTTTTAATTCAACCCAAAAGGGTTATTACAAAGACGAAAACGAAGGACGTTTTTGCTATAATATTAGTTTGTTTAAGTTAGTTTTGTATACACACAAAACAGTTTCAGTTAGTTTTAACTCTCGTTGTTATTTTTATTTCAGTTAACGAAAATGCTTTTCTAGTTTTAGATTTTTCGATCGTTTTCGTTAACTAGAATAACTTTGTACTGTACTAGTGGTATCTGGTAGGGTCAAGGGATCTAAAATAAGGTCATAAATTAATATGTGTTTTATAATGACCCATGTACTGTAATAAGCTAGTAGTTAATGGTTATAAGTGCTTCTTAATCTAAAGTGTTACTTCTGCTCCAAACGGGACACGGCCTGTATTACCTGCTGCATGTTCTGCATGGTCTGCTGCAGGAAGTGTATCTGTTGTTCTTGCGTGTGATCCTCCTCGGTACGGTACATCTTGCCCTGCTCCTTTTTCAGCAGCTCCACCTCATTCCTGTAAGCGTCCAGCTGCCAGCGCAGACTGTCGTTTTCCTCCCGCAGAGCACATGTCTGCGCAGACAGCACTGCTCTCAGATGGGAAAGAAGAGAGAGAGATGTGAAGTGAGCTTGGATGAAGGTCTTTGTCATCTGTTGCATAGATGGGATGTTTGTGGCTGATAGATCACATTAACTCTTCTGATTAAGCTAGTTAAAGGAATATTTCCCCCTAAAATGAAAATCACCCCATATTTTACCAACCCCTAAAACCAACATATGTGTATATGACTTTCTTCTTTCAGATGAACAAAGATTTGTTTTCAGCCAATAAGCCAAACTCAACCCTCTCGTAAATGCACATACAGCCGTTGCCAGACGTCAGTGATTTGAGTTATAATTAAAAATATATTTTTTTTTTTGTTACCAAAACCCATCTATCTGCTTTAGAAGACATGTGTTAACCCCTGGATGTGCATAGGTTTGTTTCACAGTGTGTTTGTATTATTTATGGAGCTTCAAAATAATGGGCACTATCCACCAGCATTACCAAGCTTGGAAGAGCCAGGATACTTTACAAAAAGTCACTGCGTCTCAATCACCCCTAGATGACTGGCTGCAGTATAGGTCATAAACCCCGCCCTCTCCATGTAGTCTAATGGGATGTGAGACTAAATAATCAAATTGCACTTTACATACATTTTTTACAAAGTTCGCATCATTTTCGGTAGTTGTTATCATGCTGATGTATGTTCAAGTGTTCGTTTGCTTTAAAGTATTTATTTGATGCTATAAAAATGGGGTGTGGTGTCATGATTGTGAGCACGTGATTGGGTCTGAGAGTTTGGGTGGGATTCTGTGGCTCCACCTCACAATCTCTGGCTTCAAATTAAGTCATTTTTTCAAGATGACAGCAGCCATACTGAGAATGTTAATTTTCTATTGTCCAACTTTTTTACAATCTATAGTCTGAAAGAAGAAAGTCATATACATCTAGTATGGCTTGGAAAGTTTCTTGGATTTTTGACTATTTTTGGGTGAACTATTTTTTTTAACTGTCCTATCTTATACCAGTTTAAACACCTTTGTTTCTTCTAGTGGGATACAACGTATGATCTGTTGCTTAATCTAAAATGCATCTAATACCAAGCTGTACCATCAATCCGTCTGCTTGAATCAGTGTATACGGGGCAGGCTTTAGAGCAAGCGTTACGATTCAGAGCCGAAATCGAAGATGAAGTTTGCATAACAACTTGGTCACTGTGCTGAGTCTCTGCTGTGTCAACAGAAGTACCTCAACCATTAGATATTCCGTCCTGCCACTGAAAATACTACTTTTATTGAGCCAGAGTTTGTGTGCTGTGACAGGTCATGAAATATCGCTGAGCTCAGAATCTCCTGACACTTCCTGCCGCCGTTCTCTGCTGAAGCAATATCATTCATAATCAGATTTGCTGTGGGATACATGCAGGAGGGAGAGTGTAATCACTCATGTTGATATCTCAGCACAAATGCTGTTGTACTCAAGGTTATCTGAAGGATGTGATCGCTCTGTTTGAATAAAGCTACAATAAAAAAATGCGGTCAAGGAGGAACTGATTCGATCAGAGACTAACAGGGCGATTGTGTTTATTTTTAAGTTCATTTTTTTCATGAAATTATTAGTAACCCGATAATTAACAGTCATCTAGAGATGGACTTCATTAGTTGTCCATATTCATTAGTAAATATATTCGGTATTATTAGATGATGAATGATTATTTACCGTGTTTATGAATACTGTATGAAACGCATCCCTGTATGTCCCAGCAGGGCTGTGCATGTACGTTTTACATTCATGCATTGGTTTGTGATGTTAAGCTTGCAGACATAGATGATGTATTAGTATAGATGTGACATTGTGATAGCCTTGAAAACATCAGTTAGAATGATTTTATAAAATAATATACAAATCAGTTTTACACCATATGCCATCTTTTTCTAGCACTGTGTTAAATTATTGCTGTAACTTTCCTGCTTTTGTTGTAAATTAAATAAATAACGTAGTTAAGGGCTGGTGAGAAAAAATACTTTTCTTTTTCAAAATTATTATTTATGTATGAATTATTGTTTATTTATACACGTTTGTTAAAGATTTTTAAAGGATATTTAGAAAGGACACATTAAATTGATCAAATGGCAGTATAGACATTTATGGTATTATAAAATGATGTCAAATAAATGTTGTTCTTTCAAATTTTATGTTTATCAACCCATCATAAAAAACACTTTCATACTTTCATATAGTGGTCATTTTATGACTAATAATGGTAAGGTATGCTTTTTCAGCATATTAAAATGATTTCTGTAGAAAACAATTACTCAAGACTGAAATATACTGCTTTGCTTCACGGGAATGAATTATGTCTATAAAATATTCTAATGAAAATTCCTATTTTAAACTGCAATATTTCACAACATTACTGTACTGCGCACATGAATTAAAAAAAGATACATACATATACATATATATCGATATATATACGTATATAACCAACGTTTTATTCTTAAAGGTGCTCTATGCGATGTTGCAGGATTTTAGCTTGATTTCATTTTTATCTCAAAATGCATCACCCCTTGATCGTCTTGCTGTCTGCCCTCTGAATACACTGGGAAAAAACCCGGTCTCGAAAGACCACACAGAGGCTGCAATACCAAAACAAACACTAGGGGTACAGGATGTGCACCACAACAAAAAACAAACTTCGGCCAACCAATCGGCAAGAAGAGGTGGGGTTTAACACATACATTAACCCCACCTCTTCTTGCCGATTGGTTGACAGACAGCAAGACGATCAAGGGGTGAAGCATACAGTTTGAGAATAAAATGAAATCGAGCTAAAATCCTGCAACATCGCATAGAGCACCTTTAATCCAATCTTCTCAATAATAGTATATACATGTATTTATTTATTTAAATGTATTATATATGTAGTATTGTATATATAATTACACATAACATACACATGTATATATTTTAGAATAATATTATGTTTATGTATTAAATATATTAATAATACATACAATAATCTAAAGTATAATAATATATATTTTTATTCCTAAATATTTATAAATGTATATACATGTAAATATTTCTTAACATATACTCTGTGTGTGTACTTATAAATACATAATAAATGTACACAGTATTATGTCAACAATTTTTTTTTTCTAATCTTTCGACAGCTAATTTATAGATTTTTTTGCTGGCCAGTTAAATACAATATCCTAAACATTGGCCTAGAAGAAAAACAAAATAATATTTTTGAGACCTTAAATTAAACATAATTATAGGCATTAAACAAAGGTCTCTATGGCACTGCATTACACATTCCTCTTCTTCACCAATTAACAGTGACCTTTACAGAAGATTTATTGTTCATTTTAAATGCACTGCACAGTCTCAACCAGTGTATATGAACTAGATGTTAGTCATGTTTTTAGCCAGTCCCTCTCTCCAGTATCATAATGAATCATGATTATGATAATCAGTGGCTGATCACAGGCCTACCCGAGTCCTCCATTCTCATCTTTTTGCAGGGGTTCTCCTCCAAGTCTTCATCTGACATCTCCATTTCCTCTTCTCTTCGTATTCCCATAATCTCTTCACTGTGAGCATTTCTCAGCTCCTAATGGAGCACAACACAGAAATCAAACACACACACACACACACACACACACACACATACCATTACTGGCTTCTGTCCAAGACCTTGAATGATTAAAGATTACATTTTGCACACATTAATATTTCCTCTACTCTGAGTAATTCTACAAGAACACAATTTTATACGTCCATTTTCTGTGTAAATGTGGCACTAACATACAGTATATGACAATAACACACACAAATGAAATGTTTTTTTTTTTCTTTTTCTAATAATAATCTAATTTAACCTGGACAATTTTGACAGGATGAAAAAACAGGCAATGATTTGGCAAGCACAGGCCCTAGTGATTGATTTCTTAAGTTAAGAATACAACCCAGAGGGAAAACAGAGGCTCTGCCGTCTCAGTGTCGTGCAGTAGTGAAAGTTCATTTGTCTAGGTCTGAAAATGGAGCGTAAAAATCACATTACACAAACTTCCAAGCCCACTGATCCTCTGATAGCCATTATAGGGATCAGCACAAAGGACGTTTAATGCCACCACTGTGAAATCTTGCAGATCTGACACTATAAAGGGAGCGCATTTGAGCTTTGCTTTATCTGTGATTGAATACATTTTACTCTAGCACTGTGTTGCCGGATCTTTCATCTGTTTCTTGAAAGCTGTAGTATCAGAGGAATACAGGTCGAGCTCTGGGTTGTTTCTGATATCATATTTCTCTTGAATTCTCACAATATCATTTTACAGGGTTCCCTCACCTTTTGACCAAAGAATATCCATTACCTTTCCAGTGGTGTTTCCAGTCATTCTGGAAAAACCAATAAGGTTTTTATAACATTTTTTTTAAAGACTGCATTCACTTACAGCAAATTCTAGAGAGACTGAGGCTAGCTTTCACTCTGTCATAAGGCCCATATCCCTGTAATAGTAATGTTTTAAGGCTCAATCCCAATTCTACCCCTACACTTTCCACGTGTAAGGGTTTCTCAATTCTCTTTTGGTTGGAGGGGTAGTTGTAATGGGAAGGGCTAGATAGCCCTCCAAACGAGGATTTTTCGGGACCTCACTTCAAACTAAGGGCTAAGAGAAATTTCCAACATGGCTGCTCGCTCGAGCAAGCAGACCCATAAATGTAAGTAATTTTTGCCATTAATAAGAATTTTTATGACAATTTTTCATTAGAAGTATATTACCATCAGTTTTGTGTTTATGGTGATGTTCTGTAAAGAAACGTTTGCAAACGGATAGCACCGATTGCACAATATTGGAAAATATAAAAATATATACCCAGTGACTTGACTGCATGTGGTAACGCATCGTTTTGTTTTGCTTACGGCCATATGTGTACATGTAAATGAACGGTGCTTACATTGGCGCATGTCCTCTGACGTAACGCTAGGAGCCAGTGACAATGGATGATGACGTATAACAGTGTTTAAGAGTATATTTAAATATTTAAGAGCTAGGGGTAGAAAATAGTATTGGGATTGGGCCTTAGTCAGAGGTTCACATTTTATTTCTTTTCCAGCAGTTGTTGTGTATGTTTCTTTAAAAATGGTATTAAACTGAAAGGTATTGTTCACCCAAAAATGAAAATTCACCCTCGAGTAGTTCCTAACTATGAATTTACGATGAAAGATAACAGACAAAGGAAGATATTTTGGAAAAAAGGCTGTTTTTGCTCACTATTGACTTCCATGGTAGGAAAAAATACTATGGGAGTCAATGGTGACCCAAAACAGCCTGATTACAAACTTTTTTCAAATATCTTCCTTTGCGTTCAGCAGAGCAAAGAAATTCATACCATTTTGGAACTACTCAAGGGTGAGTAAATGATGACAATTTAGATTTTTGGGTGAACTATTCTTTTACAAATATGTGTTTTTGTTTACTTACAACAACAACAAAACTATTAAATAATAGAATATCTATTTAGTTTATCAATCAAGCAATTAATCAGTCAATCAATCAAATCACTTTTATTTATATAGCGCTTTTAACATTAAAGATTTGATCATGTTTAGCAAAGCACAAAACATTATCAAATAGAAAAAAAATTAATGAAAAATGTACATCTACTGAGTAAACTAGTACATAAAATGTATGTATATATTTATATATATGAGACCTTTGTCTCAGCAAACTTTAATAATTTCCTGCTTATTAATAGTAAGTAAGGTAGTTGTTAAATTTAGGTATTGGGTTATGGATGTAGAATGGTCCTGAAGAATATGTGCTTTATAAACACTAATAAACAGCCAATATCTTGATAATAAGCATTCTAATAAGCAACTAGACAATTGGTTCCCATACTTAAGTACTACCCTTATTTTTGTATGTGAAAAAAAAAAAAAAACTAAACATTTTCTGTTTAAATAGGCTCTCATTTATTTTTATTTAATGGTAATTTCCCACTGTGACAGCAGAAAACTCTTCAAGAAAAGAAAAGAAAGGAAGAAATGTTCATAAGTGTGCAACTAGCCTCTGCCTCTCTATTTTAAAGCTGAGCAAAACAAGAACTATGTAGCATTCTTGCTTGATTCTTGAGTCTAGGATTTTTTCAACACTCTGACAGTTATGTACAATAAGAACCTGGAAACTCTGCACATAGCTCAATATAATTATTTTAATATATCCACAAACAGTGCTAAGCCTTTTCACAGGGGTGGCATCTTAACTGGCTTTCACTTCTCACAGCACCAGAGACTCTGCCACAACGCTGATGCCTTACCTCTTGGCGACTGTGAACTGAAATGGAATCCTTTCATAGACTTGACTTAAAGCAATTAATCAATACAGTCAGTGTATTTCTAAGACTAGGGTTCGGGCCTCACATCACTGCTCATGATATACAGTCTTGGAAAAAGTCAGATGGCTGGAGGAAGGACTGCAGCTGGAGTCTATCACCAGCGAGGGATTCATTGAGTATTCTGTTTGCGCTAACATCAATTTTGCATACCGGTGACGTTCCATATTATGAATATGGAAATTCCATATTGTGCATTCCAGAGAATTCAGGGACTTCTACACTTTTTTTGTGCATAGGCACATTGTGAGTTAACACACACTTCACTTTTCCTTCCTCATAAAAACCTAATTCAAACTGAATGAGTTATTAACAATTAATTCAGGCTAATCACTGATGAGCATCATTATAATCCTGCCAGTATCTGTTGCCATGGCAGCAATGGAGGTTCTAGGTGGCACTTTCAAAGAGAGCTCTGCTGCACGAAAGAGCAGAGGCTAGAAAACTGGGATGTTTTTTTGCTGTGTGAGGGCCCACAAGTCTGTACAATGAAAAGCCACAAGATACCATATAAAGAGCTGCCGTGTCAGTGTACCATGTAGAGCAGGGGTCTCAAACTACATTACCTGGGGGCCACTAGCCAGGCGTTGTTCTCCTTCAAAGAACCAGAGTTTTTACAAACACAAATTTGAAATATGTATATTATATAAAGTAAACATTGGTGCAATACTTTGGCTTTTAAATACATTAAGGCCAGACTACCCTGTTGGAAAAAAACAACAGTAAATGCTGGTTAGACACGTTTTAAAACATAGCTAGTTTAAGCTGGTTCTGGGTTGGTTATAAACTGGTTTTGAGCTGGTTTAATCTGGTCATGTGTGCAAATAATCAGAACCAGTTCAAAACTAGCTTATAACCATCTCAGGGTTGACCTGCTTAAACAGGTCATGACCAGCTTAAACCAACTGTCACGCTGCAAAACATACCTAACCAGCACATGCTGTTTTTCTTCAACAGGGTATAGTGATAATTGGTCAGTAATGAAAAAGCTGGGCCCATAGTTTGAGACCCCTGATGTAGAGTCAGCATGTCAAAAGGGGAGAAGAAATACCAACCTCGCACTGCTTTCGCCAAATGTCTATGTTCTTGCGCTGCGCTTTTGAGAAATGGTCCCATGCCTTTTGCCTGGTGGCAGCGGTGAACACAGCCGTAATCTGCTCAACTTTGGTGGGTAAGGAAGTCAGACAAGACAAGCCATTTATGTAGAGCTCAGCATCTGCGCCAGCAGTCAGACGCATCAGGACCCTCGCAACACTTCTCTGAGAGGCCCCTGAATGTGTCTGTTGTACTTACATCTCATTAGCTGCTGTTTCATTTCCTTAGGACTGAGGAAGGCAACAGTCTACAATGATGGATTTGCTGGAGAGGTACTAATAAAGTACTGAGTGTTTGATGTCAAACATTGATTGAGGGTTTAGCTCAGAATGGGTACGTGTGCAGTTTTTATTTTGGCATTAGGTGATGGATTTGTGTTAGGATTAAGATTTGGACCAATTGTAAACTGTTGCCTGCTATTTATTAATTTGACCAAGTCTACAGTTTAGTAAACAATTATGCCATCGACGTCTTTAGCCTACTACATCTCTAAAACACATTTTCTCTTAGTATTTTATGCACAAATGGTCTCACAATGTCTTTTTGTCAATCTGCCAATTACAAAACTCCATCACACATATTCATTCAAGCAAATTACATTTCTTTGTTTGAGCTGGGATATTGGCTTCTCACCTGTCCGGCTGCAAAAAAAAAAAAAAAGATGAGTGAATCTGGTGTTGGCCTACCTTTAAGTTAAGTTGAACATCTCCACATCTGCTATATGGACAGAGTGCTTCCACTGAGACTGTACTTACCCAGGGCCCTTCTATGGGCTATGTCTACAGTCACACTGACATAGGCAGCTAGGTCTCAATGCAATCATATCTCCTAGTGTGCATTTGTGTAGTGTTTATCTGCAGTGATGTCTTGTGAACCGCGTAGGAGACACTGTGGCTCTGTTCCACGACTAGCGAGCTGCCTTACTTTCTAACAGCATCCAAACTGAAACAGAACCTCGTAAATAAGGGACTATTAGTGGTGCGACACACAACTGAGTCTGCTGCTAGCATTTTGCCAAGCTAAAAGCAAAAACCAACACAAAATGAGTTTTTGTTACACTGTTCTATAGAATATTTGATTCTGATTGGTCACTCGCAGCATTCAGTGGTCAATTATTACCTATTATAATGGAGCATTCTTATTCATATTTGATTAGTCTTGTGTAGTCAGATTTTCAGACTGGCGGCAGAAAGTCTGAGAAACTTGGCCACTTTTTATGTTCAAGAGGCCATATGACTGACTGGTAATGCAGCCAATCACTTTTTGTTTTGTGCTGCATCACGTTTAGGGGGTGGAAATGTCCCTGCAATAAAAGAATGGTGTGTAAAACTCATGAACAAACTTTACATATTTTTTTAAAAGCCTGCATTTAACTGATCCTTAAAAGCTCTAATTTTCACAGTTGTAAACACAACTTCATGATGAGGTTTGGCATCTTTGCTTCCAACCGGAAAGTTAAGGAAAGTGACACACATCTCTTGGATTGTATAACTCAACCAATCAGATGGCGACTTTAAAACTCCTCAAATATTGTGCGCTCTATGCATCAGACGTTCAGGCTATGACTAATATTTGATATGCTTTTTGAAAACGTAGGAAGAAAGCACTCTTGGAACAACATTCTCAGACATCATATTTAGGATGTCATACATGCAGTACTATTTTTAATGTTGAGAGACAATATTCGTAAAATGTCCTTTTGTTATGTGCATTTGAAAGCTTTTGTTATGTTTCGTTGAATGCGTTGAATGAGTTAGCAGACATTTGTTTTAGAAACATTTTCAAAAATTATTTTAAGCCATCTCATATCCGATAATCTTACAGTGTTTTGTATAATAAAGTTATGAAATACGCACAGAGTGAATGTTTTTGGGCTTGAGTGGTAGCATTTAGGCATGGTTCTGGTTCAGTGTTGTTTTAAGGCCTATGCAGACCTCTAAAAAGGAAACAGCATAAAAATG
>JAUYWG010000042.1:3849549-3913678 GCA_034779775.1 Enteromius afrohamiltoni
AGCATTTAGGCATGGTTCTGGTTCAGTGTTGTTTTAAGGCCTATGCAGACCTCTAAAAAGGAAACAGCATAAAAATGATGATATAGTTCTGGTCTCTGTGAACACAATCAGAGACCATATTAACTGTAGCTACATTAGCCATGCAGTTTCTATTTCTATGAAAATGACTGGATTTCGAACACGAAATTTCACAGAGCAATGATAAATGTGATGCAGCTGAAGATGGATTTTGTCCATCATGGCCTTATCTTCTTCGAGAATGTGTTGGCTTTTATAATGCCTAGCTTTTATAACCTCACCTACATTATAATGCCTTATTATGCTGCCTGTGTAGGCAGCTCTCTAGATTTTGGAACAGAGCCCATGGCTTATCTGTTACAATTAGGGGCAGTGTAATGCATTTGGTGGTTCTGGACATACAAATACACTCCTACTGGCAGTACAGTCATATCAAGATGAGCAAAAAAGTCCAACAATCAGATCAGAGACTGAGCCCACTTAAGGACGGCTATATCATCTTGCTCTGTACAAAGGATGAGCGGTTGTCATGGCAACACTAGATGAAAATCTCATAGTAACCAGTTGGGATACAAACAGTGAAGGCAGGAGGTATCTTACATTGTGTGAGAATGGCAAGCAGGGAATTCTTAAAGTGTTCTTTGGCCAGCTCCATCTCCTCCTCGTGCTGAGCTTTCTCATTCATTAGGCGCCGCACGTGGCTGTTCGCTGACTGGATCATGGAGTAGAAATGATTCGCAGAGCGTCGGTTCACCTCGCCTCTGTCGATCCACGTGAAAAGAACTGCCGTTGCCTCGCTGAACTTGTTATCATCTGGAGAAATGAATAAGGAAAACTGTCATTTTTACTTCACCTAGTTATGACAGAGACTGCTGTAACACTTACTCTGCGGGCCCGACAAAGCCAGCATACAGTTCAAACCCCCTTACATGAGACACGTTTAACTTCCTTCTAAAGCTTTGATCTCTGGTTTCATTAAGAATCTTTAATATCCATGGAACTTTTCAACTGAACTCTTGTAATATTATTACTGAAGATTATTAAAATGCTCTTCACACTAGGACAATAGAAAAATAGATAATAGCAAAATAGTTTTTTTAAGAACTTTTTACACAAAGGTTGTTGAGGAATCTAAAATAATTATATTGTATCACTACAATTAACCTCTTTTGAAACTTTTGTGTACTTAATTTAATAATAAGCTAGCTTGCAAATTTATCCTTTTTTAGTTTCTATTACACGCAACCCGAACTACAGAAATGTTGGGACATTATTTACATTTGAATAAAATGAAACACATAAGCCAATATTTTATACACAATAGAACACAGAGAACAAAACCAATGTTTAAACAGAAATTTTACAGTTTCATTCGCTAAATGAGCTCATTATAAATATAATACCTGCTACAGGTCTGAAAAAAGCAACAAAGGACTGGAAAAGCAACTAACTAATATATATTTCATATACAATTCAGAGTGTCCTTTCTTATACTAGTTTACAAGTTTTCCTCTAATGAACGGTTACAGGGTTAGTTCACCCACAAATTAAAACTCATTAATTACTCACCCTCATGTCGTTCCAAACACATAAGACATTCGTTCATCTTCAGAACACAAATTAAGATATTTTTGATGATATCAGAGAGTCATCTGTCCCTCAATAGACAGCAATACAACTGAAATGATCCAGATTCAGAAACGATTCATGTGACACTGACATCAGTGGATCAACTTAACTTTTGCGATGCTAGAAGAATACTTTTTTAAGCAAATAAAACAAAAACAACATAATTGAATAACGCAATGCATACATATTCGTATGAGGTGCCAAATTTGTGCCAATTGGTACTAATTCGTACGACCTCACTTGTACGATTTTGTACGATTTGTCTAAAACCCTGTGACGGGTAGGTTTAGAGGCGGGGTTATGTTTAGGTCATTCGTACAAATTCATACGAATTGGCATCTCGTAAAATATGTTCGAATTGTCGTGAGATCAGGTAGGAATATCTCATCGCACTGCATTCACAAGCTTTAACGTATTTGACGTAATCAGCCTTGTTTACATCCGGGACATGTGCGTAATCTGCAGCTGTTACGCGTAGAAGAAAGTGTACGCTTACACAGTAATATTCTCTAAAATGCCGGAAGACGTAAGTCATAGAAGAAGAAGGGTTGAGTATTTGAAGTTATTTTTGTTTTCTTTGCGCAAAAAAAAGTATTCTTTAATTCTCACAAAACTTCACTGATGTCACATGGACTGTTTTACCAGTGTTTTTACTACCTTTCTGGATTATTTCAGTTGTACTGCCTTGCCTTGAAGGGAAAGATGACTCTCTCATATCATCAGAAATTTCTTAATTTGTGTTCTCAAGATGAACAAAGGTCTTACGCGTTTGGAATGACATGAGGGTGAATAATTAATGACAGAATTGAAATTTTGGGGTGAACTAACCCTTTATAAAAAAAAAATGTATTGATAGAAATGTGAAAGACCATCCACTTAAATTCAATGACCTGATTTAAGTAGCTACACACCTGCCATTTATACATATTTCCAACAATTCATACTGTATAACCACACCAGCAGCTTTCTATAGCACCACTAAAACACCCTAGCAACAAAGTATTAAAATTCAAATCTCTCCTCAAACTACATAAGGCCTACATCCCCTTCACACTTCAAAATCTCTCCTCCCAAGATTTCACATTATACAAAACCGAACCTTCAAACTCAAATCTCTTCCCATCCTGCTCAAACACTCAGTATACAAGACTTATAACCTTCACAATTCAAGACTTTACTACACTTTCAGACAAGACTTGCCTTGACAAGCTTTCTTTTTTTTGTTTGATTAGTTTTGCCACCCCTATTGAGGAAAAGAACTGGACTGGACCTTACGTCCACTAAATGCTAAGCTACGGCTAACATTAGGGCCTAATTTTAAGACCCTTTCCCCTTGCATTGTCTTTTTGTATTGGACAAGAACATCATCTCATCAGTGTGTTCAGTCACGGCTCGTGAATCAGTAACTAACCCTGCATTTTTCCTGTCTAAACATGAAGTGTAATTTCAGCCTGAGTAGCTGAGACATGAGGCATTGAGTGTGGCCTCTCCCAAGCTTCAGTAATCTGCTCCCTGTGGACCCGTGTGAAATACATTACTGAAATTGGAAGAATAATTGAATTTTGCCACAAAGTCAGTGCAGTAGGGCTGGCAGCAAATTCGATCCCTTCCTTAATGAGATCCTGTGCACGGAAACAACATCATTCCCTGCGTCTGTGCACTTTTCACCAGACTCACTGCTTCGCCTCACCACATTATAACCGATTTCAAGCCAAGCGGGAGAATGACATCACGAAAGATGTATCAATTATGCTGAACCTCCTTAAAAGATGTGCTCGACTCATTTAATTAGAATTTTAGATTTTATATCTATTTTAGCCTTTTTTCAGTTAAATAGATGTTATTCCCGTGTGCGGTTGGTAAGGGACCCAAGGGACTCTGAGCGCTGGAGATCAAGAGCAGGTATGTTATTAAGGTGGCACTCAAACTTCCCAGCTAATTAAAGGAAATTGAATTCACCCGACCCTCGGGCAGAAATGCCATCTGACGAGAATAAAAATAATTTCCACAGTCAAATGAGCCTGCTCTGCCAATCTCACGTCTAATGAGAGGCTCCACAAGCAATGCAAATGTGAAATCTCCACACTCTCCCTCGAAATTCCCACCATTCAGTCATCCGACCTCTCCGTGGCTCAGACACTATGTAAGCTGCCCCGCTTCTGCCAATTCAGTCAGCGTCAGTTATGGTCGGGAAATTAGCTTTGTTTTAAACATCGCTCATATTAATTTTTCCATGAAAGCATAATGTGGCAATGAGCATTTACTTGCCAGAAAGCATTAACCAGGGGCTGTTTGAATGAATAGCATTAAAGTGTTTCCAAATGCAAGAGACAGAAAGCAGCAATGGATAGAATTAAGAGTCAATAATTTAAAAAAGAGCTGAAGAACGGCCAGATTTCAGGGTGAGGAAAATGGTGTATTCATATCTGCACTCTTACATTAAAGTATTTTTTATCTTCTAGTCAATAAATTCTGTTTTAAGGGGCAGTAGTGGCCTAATGCATAGAGAGTCGGACCTGTAACCCAAAGGTTGTGGGTTCGAGTGCCAGGTCCGGCAGGGATTGTGGGTGGAGTTAGTCAATAACCAACACTCCCTCCACCTTAAATACCACGACTGAGGTGAGACCCTTGAGCAAGGCACCGTTCCCCCCAACTGCTCCCTGGGCTCCGCAGCAATGGCTTCCCAATGCTCCGGGGGTGTGTGTGTGTGTGTGTGTGTAGTTGATCACTTCTCACTGCTGTGTGTGTGCACTTGGATGGGTTAAACAAAAAGCACAAATTCCCTGTATGGGAAACCATACCTGGCCACTTGTCACATCCTTTCCTTTAAACACTCAACCTAGGCTCATTGGAAATATCTTCATACATTTCTGTAAAACTCAAAAAAACGTACCTATACATACGAATAGGCAATAAAACTCCCAACAACTTTTATAGCTTTTCAAAAAAAAATATGATTTACAGGTACCTTTTTGATTAATAAAGGCTAATTTTCACACAATTAGTTGCAGAATGTTATGTCACGACTTCGAAACAATTTTAACATCCTGCACCATTTGAAAACGGATACTTTTGAACGTTTTTCGTCACATATACAGCTTCATATGTATGAGGTTTCTAGTTAAGGTATACTCGGTAGCTCACATGATATCCCGTTGAACTTGCGCAGATAAAAGCACCGGATGAATCCTATGTAAAACAGTTCGACAAAAGGGTAGGTTTAGGTTTGGGTTTGGTGCAAGGGATATTTCCAACATGACAGAGCATTAATCTTTAGCAACACTCACTGGATATTTGATACGTACCTGTACCAACCTAATACAAACATGCCACGCTTACATATTAAACGTGGAATGCTATAAGGATCATTTGTCATTTGTCAACTGATCAATTTCACAAATAAATACAATTTTATATATATGTAGTTTTATAGATATTTAATTAGATAAGTGTATAGTTTTAATAAATAATTAACTTTATGTATTTGCTGTTTTGTGATGCATTTTCATATTTGTAAAACTTGAAATCAGTATGAAATCAGGTAAAACAATAAAATACTGTATATACAAATTATCATCAAAAGTAAATGATGGAAGTAGTGAAGTGTTTTAAAGAGTTTAACTCTAATATAGGCCTAAGACATAAAATAAATCTGTAATAAAAACAAAAATAAATAAATAAATAAGTGCAGAAATATTCCAAAAAACATCAACACAAACAACGCTGTCCATTTGCATGCTGTTGGTACTTAAACAGATATCACTAGCTGTAATCATTAAATATTTGCAGCATAACTGCTTGCGTTTAAACAAAGGTTTGTCAGGCATGAGCAGAACTGTGCCAGACACCAGAATATTGAAACTCTGTCTGAGATGTTTTGTCTGTTGCCTCCTGGGCTCAATAAACATAAGAACATACAGACAGAGCTGGGGATGCGCCACGCAGGGAGAATGGGAAGTGCTTGACATGGGAAGTGCTGTGATTGCTGATGAGGTGGAGGCTGCAGTCAAGTCCCCATCATCGAAATGAAAGCAGTCTCTCCAGAGAGACAAGAGCTCAGAGAGGCATGGAAACCACCGCAGCCAGCACAACTCAACCATCACTACCTTTCTAGAGCCGCTAGCTGTAATCAAATCACAGCATGGGAAAACAGCTTTCAGACAGGAACCGGCTCTGAAATTAAAACATGAATGGTGATGTTACAAATATGTGCGAATGTCAAAGGGATGTGATGGATTGGTGTAACTCTAAGGTGGAAACACAGCATGTGGCACCTTGAAAATGATCCTGTGTAATGAAAATTTGACATCTTGCATGAGTGTTCAAACCTCTCTAGATTCAGAAATAAACATTGTGAAATATTTTAAACCTCACACTAACTATTCTTGACTGCCTGAAAACGATAGGAGAAACAGATATTTGCAGCCAATATTGCTCATGCAACACTTTATGTCCATGTAAAGCTATAGAAGAGAGAAAAAAAAAAATATCACAAATTACTTAAAGATTCAGATACTAAGCACCCTAAAAGCAAATGAAAATTTAGTTAACTTGGAGTACTGCTTGTACACTTTTTTGTACACTATTTCTCTATATAGATCAGTGGTTACAATATAATATTTTAAATAAAAAGAAACAAAACAAACATTTGCATGCATAAATAAAGAACAAATACACTCCAGATAGGTAGAAGGCAAGAAGGGTAGATAAAACAATCAGACAAAAACAAATAAATCAGTCCTCTTAAAAAACAAAACAAAGAAATAAACACAATCCCTTACCATAGCAAAAAAAACATAAGACACAACAAAACAAAAACAGTCCCCTAACAAACAAAAGCAAAAAAGAAATAGCAAAACATTTGTCCACTAACAGAAAAAAAACAAATAAAAAACAAACAAATAAGGCAAAAACCCCCGAAAAATACATAAGTACAAAAAAAAAAAAAAAAATACCCTAACAAAACAAAACGTATTAATAAATAAATAAATAAATCGGTCCCCTAATGATGCATCATTTTTAATTTTTACAAAATTTGAACAGGAGGTGACAACGCATGAATAGAAATAGAAAATAGAAAGAATAGCTCTCTCATTGGCTGGAAGTCATTCCTAATATATTTAAAAAATGTTTAAAAAAAAATAGTCCTCTAACCAAAAAAAAAGAGCAAAGAATCAGTGTCGTAACACAACAAAACTGAATAAAATAAATAAATAAATATAAACACAAAACAAAACAAACAGTCCCTTAAAAAAACTAAAAAGAATGGAACAAATCAGTTCCCCAACACACATCAGCCCCCTAAAAGAAGCAGTCCCCTAGCAATCAAAAGAGAAACTTCATTTAGTCCTTATAACATGTTACAAATACTTACTATTATAATAACAATACATTTTATTGTCTTGATGAAGCTCAAATAAGACCCTGCTGAAAGGACATTATCATCGTTCTTCAGTGCTATGACAAAGCCATTTACAAGCAAACTCTTGCACAATGACAGACTTCTAGACTAGAATCAATCAAAACTTGTTTTAAGCACACTAAAAGCAAATGAAAACTATTTAGTCAACCTTGGAAACCCTTTGGCTTTCCAGAAGCCTGGTGCTCAGCGTTCACTTCATTGGCAATCATTGGTCTCATTGCAGCTGATGAATGGAACTAGCTGATCATATAAACACACCAGTCTCACAGAATAAACAACAGCTGGGGCTGTTCGGCTGGCAGCTGCAGAGACGGGAAAGAGGACTGAGGCGTAAGGGCCTCAAAACCATGCAGCCCCGTCACATCATCAGAGACCAGCTGAGGACAGCTGCAAAACGTCTGAAGGAAGGCAGACCTGGTGGCGTAGGTCATCTTACCACACTCTGCCTTTATTAGAAGCATAAAAGTTGTGCCTTGAAGCTTTCCCTAAGAACCCACGTTTCTCTGGGCATTATATTAATGATGACAAATCTGTGTTTTAAAGGCTAGATGAGATCATGGCACCGCAGTCTGTGGGAAAGCTTACCTTTCAGTTTCTCAGCCAAAAGAGCTGCCTCGTGCTCAGAGTAGTGCATTATGGGAGGAGGTGATGGAGGTCTCAGCCGCTCCTCCTGGATTTTCCGTCGGTGCCGCTCCTCTCGTGCCAGCAATCTTTGTTTGCACTCCCACTCATACAAGTCATCTCTCGCCTGAGCAAAATCTACATGTATGCGGCCCGAATCCTTTTTATCAGTGCTGGAGCCAATGCGCATCCGATAGCCTAGGACAACAAACATTATTCAGCAAACAGAGCTCTCCAGCAGACGGCTTGCATATATCAACATATATCAGTTAATATATATCTAAACATACTGAAAGCGAAATAGGATTTGCTTCATTCTGAGATGTTCCTTCTTGCAACATAAATTAAAGCGCCTGCTGAACAAAACAGAGCAGCCAGTCATCAGCCTATGATATGTTGCATGTGTGTTGCAGCATATGCATCAGATGTCGCATATATATGCTATATGTGGGTGGTTCTAAAAATTTTGGTACATTTGGTGTCCAAAGTCATTATTTTTCTGCTTTTTCACATAGTTATATTTTGTTTTATTCGTTACTAATCGTTATGAATTACAAGATGTTACAGTCCATAACAATATAATAGTTTATTTAAAAAGTTCATTTAAATAGCTGAAAATCCTGATTTCTTCTTGTTTTGTCTGATTTCTTCCATCATGCATCAATGTGTAATCAAAATATTTAATAGTACTTTTCTTTTGGCAACATTTTATTCATTTTATTTATAAAAGCCCTAAATAATTACTTATTTAATTCTACAACATTAAATTAATAAAAAAAAAAAAAAAAAAAATTTGTGTGTCCATTAATCTTGCGTCAGTTTGTTACCAAACCCTAAAATTGGTGGAATTGTGTAAGTTACAGGAAATGATGTCACTTTCTCTCACTGATACGATCTGAAGCACTGAAAAGTATCAGTGCTCTCTCTGAGAAAATATTTTAATCTAAAAACTTCTTACACAAAGAGTTAACCTTGTACCACAATATCAAAAGGGTAAAAAATAATTTGTTACTGATCTCACATTGGATTATTTAAAGGTCCTTTAATCATGTTCTCATTAGTGTCACATCAAAACACGTCAGAAATGAGAAACAAAACCATCTGAATGAAACAAAACAAAACACAAAGAGACACCAAAGAAAAACAAAATAAATTTCTTAACAAACGAAATGAAACAAAACAACAAAAAAGACACACCAGAGAGGTAGAGGGCCTTGTCCACCATGAACTCCTCAATATAACGAATGTGGCAGAAGTTTTTCTTGCTCTTGCGGATGGCAACAATCTCTCCACACTGGTCAAACACTTCTTTGATGATCTCTTCTGTTGCGTTCTCCGGAAGGCCACCAACAAAAACTGTTTTGCAACCTGGAGGTCTCTCTCTCGTGGAGGGAGGAGGGAGATCTGCAGAAACCACAGAGATGCCTTACTGCACTCACACTCATCACTAAACACGGCACAGATCAAATGAACAATTTTTTCCCCACAATAACTTTTGCTAAACACATTTCTGGAAATTTTGGGCAAAATAATTAGCATCTTATTATTGAAATTTAGATACAAAAAAAAATCTATGTGTACATCACATTTTACTATCATGTTTAGAAAATAATGCAAAATATGGGTAAATAAAAAAGAAACGTTGCTTACAAAACTCATCGATTATTTTAGTTCCCCTTACTTCACAACTTCAACAGAAATGAATATGCCTGAGCAATCATAAACTATAGTGACATTCACTGTAAATCATTTATTATAAAACCAATCCTAAACATATTTACTTAAAACAAAAATATACTGGAATGTGGGAACACATAAACGCAGGCACCTATGTAATGCAGCGCTAATCTAAAAGTATCTGCTTTCTCTGCATCTTCACTTTGGAATAAAAGTTGCAGTAGGCCAGACTGAAAATCTTAGATATAATATAAATAACCTGATATTGACATTACATTGTCGAATTATCATTCATTTACTTCCATTAACAAGAATAAGAAAATTAATTGGAGTGATTCGATTCTTATGCAGAGTGCAGTCCATGTGGGTAGAATGAACCATTTTAGGGTTCATTTAGCTTTATAGTATTCAGGACAAAAGCTCTACAGATTTAATCATTCGTCTTTCACTGATTTTCCACATTGGAGCATTTAATAAACACTGTCCTGTGGTTGTTTCGATTTCAGAAACCGTAAAACATTTGGCATAAAGTTACAGGTCTTTCAGTGGAACATTTTACCACACAGTTACAGGTCATTCAAAATGGCACAGACTGTACTTCATATATTTACCATGACATCAGTAGAAGTAAACAAGGGCTGGCTATGTTCATTTGTGCGTAAGCTCTAATGGTTGTTCTGCGGTAGGTTGCTGCAAAACTTACTGGGATTCTGTGGGAACAGTGTGCAACTCTTGCAGTGGATGATTTCCTTAATAACAGGAAGTTCTGCTGCCACAGGATGGGGCGGGACCAGACTGATGCCAGCCATCATGGGGTTGATTGGGGTGATGATGCCAAGGTTAGGGTCAAAACCCTGTATACAGATGGAGTCTGTAGAGGGAAACAGAAAGAGTCATTGATTTGGATTTCAGCACTGGAACCATCTGAGCGCGACCACAAAGAAGCCACAGAAGTGAGAGCAAAGCTGGTGAAAGACCAGCGGAGATGAGAAGAGACCAGGTCACTGCTCTTACAGCAGACGACAAAACCCAGAAAATCTACTAAAGATTAGTTTCTTCTTCAATGAGCTTTCATCACACTAAGCCGCACAGGATCTGAGACCGGAACGCATTGGATTTGTGCAGTAAACCGTGTGCACTGTAAACCACCACGGAAGTACCTGCATGCACACTTTATATTGTACATACATACAAAACAAATCAGTGTCTACGTTGTCCCAAATCACTCAGTTATTATGCTTATTTCTTAAAACTTATCTTTGATATGCATGTCTTCCATGTATTAAAATGGCTTCAATATAACAAACCTATCTACTTTATTATGCATAGGCTCATTAATATGCAAATTAGTCTCCGCCTCCATTGAATCGAATCAGCTCAGACTACCTGCTCCACATTTACTTCAGGCTTTCATATGATTATGCTTTGCACCTGCTCTAAACACTACCGCATATAAAAAAAAAAAAAAACAATACAATTTTGTAAAGCAGCCTGTTTAATAGCAATTTTAGCCCTGATCATGTTGAAGGACTAATCAGAAGATATCCTAAAATTAAAAAGGTAAAAAAAAAGAGTTACAATTCGACAGTTATAATTAGAAAGTCAAAATCCATTCATATTAACACTGAAAAATGAGATTATCGAAAGAATAGGTTTGAAAATCTGAAGGCTAACTGTAAGCAGCGTTTTTACAGTGTCTAAAAGGTGCTCACTGCTACATTATAAAATAATATAACATTCATTATGAAAAAAAAAACAAGAAATGTTGACACATCCATGAAAATTAGTAAATGTGGCCTCTTAACTAATAAGGTCATGTTCAGTTCATTATAATTACTGTGCTGAGTCAACCACTTATAAGCACTTAGAAATGTGTTCTCATTAAAACAGCTTGACATACAAAGAAATGAGTATTACTGTTTAAAAATACGCTTAAAATCTTCACTGATGAGATGAAAATAAAAGCTAATAAAAGGGTTTGTATATATTTATTTTTTCAACACATGCACACAACTCCAGTTCCTCAATTAAAGATGATCTATTATGCAAAAAAAAACAACACTTTTATAAAGTGCTGTGTGGCCGCAGTGTGTGAAAACAACCAGCCTGTAATGGTAAAAATCCACAAATTATTTTTTTAATAATCCCAATAACTTGTCTCTCCAAACAAGTGCTTTCAGATTCTTCTTTTCAAGTCACTGACGGTAAAAAGTCCTGCCCGTTTATGACGCTCTCTGCCCTATTAACATAAACACAGGCCTGAGTGAGAAGCAGCAGTCATTACTGTTTTCTTGCTGTATCTGCTGGACAATGTCAGTGCAAAAGAAATGAAGTGTTGTGTGTTGGGATGCACCAATGAACATCATATTTTGTTTTCCAATCTGCCTTTCTTGGCACTCTTTAAAGCTAATGTTGTTAAAGATATGTCTGTTTCCACTGGTGCTGCCCTCGCGTGTTACCAGAATGAACGCAAATAGGAATATGGTAGTTCAAAATTGTACATGAAAGCAATGTGAAGTGTTTGTAATTCATAAATTTGCATTTATTATGCACAGTACTATCAGATGACTAACTTATAACCCGAGTACATTTTCTGTAAAGATAACAAGCTTGCACTAATAGTGGAAAGTTTATTTGTATGCAGGAACATGAGCTCTTGAAGCCCCTCCCCCTTTCTGAAAGGGGGCTGGGAGCAACAGCTCATTTGCATTTAAAGTGATTCACGCAAAAACAGCATGTTTTGGCTCATCCCCTAATGGTGGCATTTTAACAAGCTATAAAAAAAATTAAGAAAGAAAAATTTAGATAAAACTTAACATACACACACACATGTTTGTGGTTTATGGGGACTCTCCATAGGCGTAATTGTTTTTTATACTGTACAAACTGTATGTACTATTGCCATATACTGTACCAACCCTAAACCTAGCCCTACCCCTTATAGGAAACTACAGCCATTAAAAAAAAAAAAACACACACACAATTTAGTATTTTAAATGACACTTACATTGGCAGTGTCATTATAAACCACCTTTTAATTGTAATATCTCTGTAATACCCATGTCATTGTGTCCCAATAAACCACAAATACCAACACACACACACATCTGTAACGATCTAGCTGGAAGTGCCAGCAGGACTCCCATGATGGCACTTCAGCTTTCCATCTATTTCATTGCTCGTCTGTCCCTGTTCTGTTACAGTACTCTTATTATGAACTCTAACTGTCTCTAACTACGTTGTGCGTTGCCATTCTCACTCATCTGTTTTTCCGCTCTGTGTTTAGGACTCTTATTTTGAAGTGTCTTCCGTTATGTCTCCACCCCCTTGTATGCTTCCTTAGCAGTTCATCATTTCTCCTCCCACTGACCCTATCTGTATTAGTATTTAAGTTCCGGGTTTTGTCTGTCTCATTGCGGATCATTGTGTATGGATTCCCTGCCTTTATAAGCGTTCTCTGTGTTTCCCTGTATTCTGGTTTCTCCTTGGATTTATCGTTATGGACCCCTGCCTGTCTTTGGATATTCTTGCTAGCCTTGCCCTCTGGACACTGTTCACCGTTTCATCGACCCTTGCCACGGACACTGACTACTCTCTCATCTTCTCCTCTGATGTTGTTTGCTGTTGTTAAACCTGCCTGTTTCTACTACAAGCCTGGATTATATTAAAGTTTTGCACATGGATCCGAACGTTTCCCATCTCATTCATGACACACACCTCCGACGTGACAATATCAGAGGCTTATTTGTAATGATACATTTCTCTAAATCTGTTCAAAAGATAAAACTCTTATCTCATCTACATATTAGATAGCGTGAGAAATGTTTTTTTGCGAATGTTAATTTTTTGTTTCAACTATTCTGTTATATATTATAGTTACTAGTTACTTCTCACAATTACATTCTTATAAAAAGTAAATTATTACTAGGGAAAGTAACTTTTGTGTTACATAAAAAAAAAGTTCAAACGTCAAATAACTTGGATGCCCCCAATATTAAATATTAAATTAATGAAATGGATTCTTAATAGAATAAATTATTATTTTAAAACATTGTACATTAATCTACATTACTTATCTACTGACACTTAGCATCAATCAGTCAAGCATTATTATATGATATAATGATAATTTAACATTGTATGATGATAGAACCTTAGTGAATGCATATTTGTCTTGTTGACTGAAATTAGGACTTGGATATTGTTTGTCATTTAGTGTTTTCTATAAAAAAGGTCCATTAATATTATAAAACACGTTATGTGTTTTGCGTTTGCTCAAATTGATTTGCTGAAATCAAAACAGGGACAGTAATACAGTAGGTGAGCTCCAGCCAATGAGATTGTTGTTAGCGTATTAGTTCTGCAAACTACCATAGAAACTGGCAGTTCACTTTTTTTTTAAGATTTATTACGCCATGAATTACTCACCCCCCAAGCCATCCTTGGTGTATATGACCAGGCGCGTAGCAGACAATTTAAAAGTTGGGGGGACGGTATGGTGATGTGCTTCAAGGTGTTCATACTGTACAATAAACCCTGAATAGAAGAACAATGGGCATTTTACAGCATCAAAGCATTGAACACGGACTGAATTCTGCACAATGTGCCGAGGTACACAGAACAGGTTCTGTTGTCTTTCGATGTTAAATCATAACATGGTAACGTGTGATTGGTGTCATCGCAACATTCTGTAACACATGCTCACATTGTAATAGTCCTCTGCTTTTTTCTAGGGTGCATTTTACCCCAGACAGCCAAGTGGGTGAACGAACGAAAATGCACAAGAGCAACAAGATTTGAAGCTCATGGCAGACGCCCAAGAGATTTGCGCTGTGATTGGCTAAACTTTAGTTCACTCAAATCTAATGAACAAATCAGAGAATACGGGCGGAAATATTGGCGCTAGTAGGTAAAAAAAAAAGTGAATCACCTGTTTCTAAAAGTGAGGGGGACGGTTGCTACGCCCCGTATATGACTTTGTTCTTTTAAATGAATTTTATGTATTCTGGCTCTTCCAAGCTTGATAATGCTGGTGGATAGTGTCCATTATTTTGAAGCTCCATAAATTGGATATATACGCACGTACTGCGTCGTAAAATTAACCATCACACCTCTAGAGGGTTATCACATGTCCTTTGAGGCAGATCGATGGGTTTTTGCAACCAAAATATTTCTAGTTTAGGGAGCGTCGAGTTCTGGATTCTTGGCTGACTTCTGACTCAATGTATGATGTAAGTTGGGAAGAATTTCCAAGGAATTTCACAGGAAAAAACAACTAAGAATAGGATTTACATGTAGAGTTTGAGATGAAATTAAAAAAATATAATTCTAATAATATTAAATCAGGGCAAACAGTCATTTGTTTTAGTTACTCTTGAATATTTAACATCAATAGGACTGTTGAAATAAAACTAAACTAAAAGTTCTCATTTTCATTTAATTTACAGTTAGCCTGACAGTTGGTCAACTGCTTTCAATACAGGAAAACAAACAAAACAAAAAAAGTTTGATGTAGAAACACAACTCTTTGTTAACAGCAGGTTTAAATTTACACTACGTCTAGCTTGTAGCTACTGTTTTACCAACACCGCTCTCCTAAACATTACTCAGTTACTGAGAGCTCAGTACTTTCACAGTGTCGTAATATTTCAACCTTAATCAGGACAATCCCGCTTACTTTGTCCTGTAGTGACATAATACAATGGAGAACACTAAATCTAACACAGAAGATGCTTGAACTGGAAGAAAATCTCGAATCCCTCGCTGGGAAAAGAGATGATGAAAATTATGATCCATAAATCTCCCAGCGGCTGCAATCATGTGAAACGCATCAGGAGATCCATGCAAAACCCAAATCAAAATGTAAACAGGTAAATTACACACACGCCTTCACATTTATCGTTTCTTAATGTTGTTTTTCTTCAGTCAGAATGATTCAAGGACTACTCAATCCTTTGGCTCACAGCTCTTGTTTCTTTTCCAAAAACCTGCTTCAGGTTTTATTTGTCATTATTATCTGCTTTCCATTAAATTTGGAATCACTACGAAGTCAGCAGCTTGCAAAACATTTAGTTGCTACAGGACGCAGCTGCTCATCATTTCAGAGGTGAGACGGCATTAATCAGAGCCCATCACAAACACCATTACTAAATGCAAAGAGCCAGCCCCTGCAGCCCCAGGCCCTGCAGTCCAAATATGTAATCCGCAAGGAAATTTGTCTCAGCTGTTTTTTACAGTCTCGCTTTTTTTGGGCTTGAACGATTTCCAGTCATTGCTCACCACAGCTAATATGCATAATTATCCAAAGCACCCGAAATGACAGTGAGTAAGTCTAGCAGCACTGAGTCACACAACAAACCTGCATTTAACATGTACTGCTTAGATTCTGTTCAAACTGAAGCTGTTTGCTGTTTAAATTAGGGCTGCAGGGTTGCAAAATTAGTTGCAAAAGCTTTTTTTTTTTCTCTTTTGTACGGATGCACAAATGGGCAATTACAATCACAATAGTAAGAACAACAACAATATTTTTAATGACATAAATATACAATTTATTATAATTGTAAAATGATTATTTTTATTTGAATTTTATTAAACTTTTTTATTAAAAAAAAATATATATATATATTGTATGGGAAGAAAACACAATACTAATTTTATGGTTTTCAAAATGTTAATTAATTTTTCATCATATTGTGCATTTATTTCTATTAATAGTGCAGCCATATTATGTATTTAATGTAAGTAAATATGTAATTAATACATGTAGCTATAACAATTGTGTTCTTATAGTTAGTGATACCAAAAAATATCCCTATAATGACCCTACTTTAATGCTTTCAGGCACGTTTTAATAAATAGCCTGTTGTATTGATCATTATTAAAATACTGTAATATAACCAAGCAGATATTTACAATACTTACATCAGACATTAAAGAAAAGATATAGTTTCTTTCAGAAATAAAGGTACAAAAGCTGTCACTGGGGCAGTCCTTTCTCAAACGGTACACTTTTATACCTATTAGGTTTAAATATGTATACTTTAAGTACTAATATGTGTCTTTAAGACACCAAAATGGACCCTTTAGGTACAAACGTAATGTTTTTAAAATGTAAAGTTTTATACCTTTATTTCTGAGAGTGCATATATAATAAATAAAATCAAATAAAAATGAAAGCTCTCATTGGCTATATTCACATAAATGTTTCTAGGTCTTAGTGCTTCCATAAACAGCGCTCAGTAAGATGTTTCTTTGTCATTACAGTGCAATAGTTAAATAGGTCATCACGACAGCTCTGGTGGAGCCTGATTTAGGTTTTATTCTCCCTTTCTTTCTTCTTCTTCTGAGCCACTTAAAGCAGCCTTGGTGAATCTTGTTAAAATCTGTGCATTCATACGTTCAGGGCTTACACCATTTGTGAACCTAAATCTCCCGGCATGCTCTGTGTAAAACTCTCTCACAATGGAGCCGCAAGAAAAGCAACGCCTAACTGTGGGAAATTCATCTATATTTAGAGCGCTATTCATTGTTGTGCTTCATCAATCCAGTGGGATAAAGCCATCTGAAAAAAAAGTTCTCACAAAGCATGTCTTCTAATGAGCTGGTGCAAATAAACATTTATAATCAATAGGAAACATGCTGAAATACTGAGAATGAAACTGCCTGCGAGGACAAATTGTGCAAGTGGGCATCTGCTCTGTGAGCAGCAAATTTATGAGCAGATACGGGACAAAAAGCTGTGTGTGTGTGTCACAAGCAATATGTGTGATGTTGAAGTGTGCCTGGAAACATGCTGATGGAAATTAAAACAAAGACTCAGAGGTTATTTCACCATAATCTGTTATATTCGACAGAGACAAATCTTTTCCAATCGTTCCTTTGAAACTGGAATTTTTGTCAGCGTCATTTTAGTCTTTCTGGAGCCAGAGATGGTCCAGCCTGTTTGTACTCAAAGGCCAGCGTTTGTGCTCACATGAAAAACAAAATCCTCTTTCAGGTATCTAGAGGCATATCGCTGGAAGCCTGCATGTATTACACGTGTGAAAGAAACATGGAAAGAAAGAGGATACCGTATGTAAAATCCTCCTGTGAATAGCTGGAAGTGTTTCTTTCAGCTTTGGGGAATTACCAGAGGCTTTAGCTCAGAAGCTGAGGATAATGGTTTTAATATTCATTCTTAGATGATTTCTGAAATCACCCAAGAACAAAAAAAAGAAAGAAAACCTATATGCAAGTCAAATGACTTGTGCCTTCCCAAATTCTCATAAATAATCATGATCTGAAATATCGGCTCATGCATTTTAATCTGAGCCTAATTTGCCTCAATCCGCAGCTTCCCTAGCGTGATAGTAATTATAATAGGATCCAAACCAAGGAGAGACCTTATTTGTCTGAAAAATTACATGAGAGCCAGTGTTAGGAAATAGCTACCCAAAAAGTAGCAATTGTAGTAACATTTTTGGTTATGCGTGACTAAACTTGTGTTTTTTCTAGAAACAACTATTTTTATATACAGAATATAATATAAAAGAATATTAATAATATTGTAAGAAATATTTTTTGTCAGTGGGGATGCATTAAATTAATAAAAAAAATGACATTAAAGGCATGTTACAAAAGTTTACCGTCTCAGATTTGATAGATCCTAAAAAATATTCATAATGATTTCCACAAAAAAGCAGTTAACAGTTTTCTACATGTTTTTTGATTTCTGAAGCATCATGTGACACTAAAGAATGTAGCTATGATGCTGAAAATTCAGCTTTGATCAAAGGAATAACTTTTGCAATATATTCAAATAGAAAGCAGTTGTTTCGCTATATTACCATTTTATACTGTACTTTTTATCAAATGAAAATAGCCTTGTTGAGCATAAGAAACTTCTTTCAAAAAACATAAAATATCAAGGTGTACAAAAAAAAATAGAAATGTGCAGATTATAGTCACATTTGTTTTGCAAGCAAGGAGTGAAATAATCAAACACAGCAAAATACTGTATTTACTGATGTTTGAAAAAGAAGCATTATGTATTAGTACTGTAGCCTTATGGAGTATGCACCAGCTCAAATTAAACATCGCTCATATTTAAATATGAAGACACTGCTCACTTATAGTTTCATGGTAGTTGAAGCTCTGTTAAAGCGTACTTCTTCAAAAAAGTAGCTTGACTACAGTTTAACTACTTTCACTCCCACTCACAAGTGCTGTCAAAGCTAGAGAGGTGAACTGCCAGCGTATGGAGAAAACAAACAGGCGAGCACTTTGTTAGTCCGCTCACTGCAACCCCAGCTTATTTGAGATTAATTCATGATTATTATTAATAGAGAAAAATTCAGTGCAGCTAACATTTACAAAAGCTGTTATGATTGCAGATGGCTACTGTTGATCACTGGCCAATGAGGAAAGCCCTGAAGTTCTCGGACAAAGATTGAGACCAATGCTCAGCGCTCAAGGCAAGAAAACGGTAGGTGCCACCATCCCGCCAGGGCGCAAGCTTTTTAGAGCTGCAACAATCCAGTATCTCAGCCGAAGAATAAAGCTCAACAAACTGTGACGTGCTTCAATGTAAAATCCAATGTGTAGTGTTGCTTCTAAAGGTCACATATTTGGCTGGAGAGGCTGGTGCCTGCGCTGCTTGCCAGAGGGGGAAATATGGGAACCCTGGTTTAATATCTGCTTTTTATTACCCCTGCCGTGAATGGGAAGAGCTGCGGATGAAACAGCAGGATTAGCACGCTAGAGGAGGGCGCAGGGCTTTACCTGATACCAGCTGCTGCCCCGTTAAGCCCATCGGCACAATGCCCAGGTTGTTCATGGCGGTGGCCCAGGCGCTGGGATCGGCCACGGGAACGTTGATGTGGCTTTGCTCAGTTCCCAAACTGCCGATGCCGTCTGCTGCTGCAAAAGACAATACAGTCTGTTAGGCCCTCATGCAAAATGACAAGTACCTTTAAAGCACACGCTGGCTAAACAGCTGCACTGCCTCTCAGCAAAATGTGGCGGCTATGTTGCATTAAAGGCTGGTTGCATCAGTTTGGCACAAATTTAGATAATTCTCTAGTTTAAGAGTGTTCAAGGGGTTTAAACATGACCTTCCCAGCAAACTCCCTGTTGAAAAAAAACAGCATATCATGGTACATACCTAACTACATACCTAACTAGCATGTGCTGCTTTTTTTTTTCAACAGGGCAATCATTGTGAAGATTATTTTATACGGTTTCAGGAGCAAATATGTGGTTATCAAATCAAATCAGTGTGTGTGTGTGTGTTTCAGAAACACTTGTTATGAATTTGCAAGTTGTCAGAAAAATAAGAAATGATATACTGTAAAAAATTATCTCCAAAACCACAGCTATGTTAGGAATTAATTGTTTAGCAATTTGGGTGTCCACAGTAGATGTGGCACATTCAGAATCAATCAAATAATACAGCCAATCAGAAGCATGTGTGGGCGGGCTCTCTCTGGAAGCGCACTGCTCTCGCAACAAAATACAATTCTAATCTAATTCATAAATATTGAACTTTTTAACATTATCAAAGGTACATGCTGAATGACTGATAAGCTCCATTATGGAACACTCTCGTTGGTTCGCAGTTCACAGTTTTAACAGTCATCTTTGCTTGAATTTATTTTCAAGATCTGAGGTTAAAGGTGCTCTATGCGACGTTGCAGGATTTTAGCTCGATTTCATTTTTCATCTCAAACCGTATGCATCACCCCTTGATCGTCTTGCCCTCTGAATACACTGGGAAAAAACCCGCTCTCGAAAGACAACACAGAGGCTGCAATACCGAAACAAACACTATGGGCAGAGGATGTGCACCAAAGCAATAACAAACTACGGCCAACCAATCGGCAAGAAGAGGTGGGGGGTTAATGCATGAATCTGAGAGTGGGTTAGCTGAATACTGTATATTGTTTTTGGAAAATGGCTGAGGCACGTGCAAAGAAGAGAATTCTGAAATAAGTGTTTCTTATGTTTAAACAATCATTTAATATCTTCCCCTTATGTTGTTGTTTCTAGAAGTTTCTAAATTAGAAATTTTGCATTGTGTGTAGTTAGGACATGGTGATAACTATATAGACAGAAACAAACATTCAAATACAATCATGTACTAGGCCAAAGTCTAGAATGTCCAAGCTAGCTTTGTAGCTATACTGTCATTTAGATGTGTAGCAAACATAAATACAGTGTTTGTATATGTCTTAACCTAACATTTCACAGGGAAAACCAACACAACAAGCCAACACAAATATGGGAGACTCACTGATTTCAATAGTGTTAGCATGTTGCTAAGCTAATAGCTGGCACATAGTTTTATCTAAATCTTACGGTAGTGAGTGAAATACAAAGCTACATTTATTTACTTGATCAGAAATATTACTTCCAATTTTCTATTCCCCAGTCTTTATATGCTGCTCAAGAAACATAAATGTTGAAACAATTCAGCAGCTTCAAACATTGATGGAAATTATGCATTTCTTCCCATTAGCATCCTTTGATAAAACTTATTTTTAGTTACATTATAAATGTTTTTACTGTCACTTTTGATCAATTTAATGCATCATTGCTGTATACAATAAATTAATTTAATTCAAATTTAAAAATCACTCACTGACCCCAAGAATATATCTCGGCTTTATTTATTTTTTTTCCCACTGCCTTCTCCAGAAAGGACACATGTGAAGCTGCCCTCGAATCTGCCATAACAAGGTATCTTTTAAGACAGCATAATAATCCTGCCTACGTTTGGAATGGTTTTCACATCATTAGCGAGCGTGTGATGCCTTAAAATGCTGCCCACGTAGGCAGCTCGCTAGATTTTGGAAGCATGTGCGTTTTGAGCGGTCTGCAAGCACTGGACACAATCAGAGGAGGTTAGTTACCGCTAGCCATGGCCCGTCGTCAGTGTTTGCTTCTCTGGGTGCCACTGCTGTCACCAGAACCCTTGCTCTTCCAAGACAGCCGGCTGGGGAGAACAAAGCTCTCAGGAACTCATCACAGCATTCAGAGAAACCTGCAGCACACACAAACGAGACGGCATTCAGAGCACAGCCACACTTTTATTAGGACTATTTAATGCAGAAGGCCGCTCCGTTCCCAGAGCTCCAGCTACAAATGCCTTCTCAGATAGAGCCTGGCTATAAATAGTACTGATAACCACTAGAGGAGAAATATCACAGTAACTCTCATTATCGGTTCCTAATGTGTGAACTCTTACCGTCACACCGGGTCCAATAGTTTCTACAGCTGTGGTAACAAGACTGCAGGAAATGCCTTCAAGGACATGTAGCTTCTTAAAGCCACTTTGAGACATTCTGTCAGTGCATCCGCTCTAAATGACTTACAGCTGACCCATCAGTCTTCCATCAAAATGACACATGTCATCCGCTGATGGTTCACAGTGTGTGTGTGAGTGAAATCTGACCTCCTCCCGCCTGCGTTTCCCCCTGACAGATCCCATCCCTTCCTCCTGCTCTGTCTATCCTCGTGCATTATCTCATCCTGGAAATCAAAGTCTGGAAGATGGGGCCATTAAGCTGTTTAATACGGGTTGGAATAATGGATCCCATACGCGGCGAGCGCACTGTGCTCCGTCCCCAGCAGGGCTGTGAGAGTGAAGTATCATCAGTATGCCAAACTCGTTCCTCTCTGCCACTCTAAACCACAGCACATTATTCAAATCTGACATGCGGATATCAACTTAGGAGCGATGCAATTCCCTTTAATTGAGAAACAATCACATCACAACTTTGATTAGGCACAGTAGTAATGTGTTTGCATTGTATTTGCAGGAATGGATATCTGGTGAAGAGGCACATTGATTTTTAACTCGTTCAGAGTAAACGGCTGGCATCTCCAGTGGAAAAATATGGAGAATGGAAAACGTGGCAGGTGCTAAACATATTTAACCCTATAAAGCCTATTTATACATATTTATACATATTATAAATATGCTACACTATAGCAAACCTTTAGATAATTTAAATAATTATCGATAACGGAATTCGTTGTCAACAAATTCCGTTATCGGTTAGTTTCGGGCTGCTGACGTTACTAAGGAGCGCGACCACAAGATGCACAAAAACACACAGCCGCTCGCGCAATGGAGGTTACAGGAGCATCTGCAGGAAAAAGCACGCGCCCCAAGTCCTAGGTATGAGAGCAATTTACATTAAACGCCTTTAAGATGACAGCTTCACCTGTGCGCTCTGTAAGGCCAAGCTTTCATGGCACGGCAGTACCAATAATAGACGAGCACTTAAAAAGAAAACATGCTGGTGTTACGGATGGCGAAACATCAGCAGGGTAACGTTAAGTAAAAACTGTATCTCTTCATCGTGTAAAAGGTAAATAGTTCAAGTGTTTTTGTTTAAACTGTTTGCTAATTTTCACGCTAGATCTGTTTCACTTGCTACTCGCTAGCATCACATTGCACAATCACCTCACTTGCCGATAGGGGCGCAATTGTAGTATGCGCTCTGATGGGTCGTATTTCACAGCTATTGTGGAAACAACCCATGCGGGTGTATTAGTTGGAGGACATGTTGCACTATATCATACCTGATTTCATGTCATGAGTCTGCATGACATGAAATTTGCACTTATTTACTTTCCTAATGTGTGTTTCTGGACTTATTGTGCATGATTCATAAGTGCACACAACTTTGCATGATGTTGCATGAATGTCTTCAAAATTTTCAATTGAATTTTGAAAAAAAAAAATGTTGTCTATGAAATGACTTTTCTTCTAACACCAATTTAAGCGATCCAATCACAAGAAAATTGGGTTTCAATCAGTTCCTGATGCATATCATCAAAACCTGTCTTCTTGAATATCCTGTTTCACTCACAAATGTGGCACATTAAAATAAAACACAAAGCTTTTTCCTTAATACAAACATAAATACATATTATGAGACAAATATTGCTTAACGCGCACAGACATTTGTATTGCTCAAAATCTTATAAGGGACACAGAATGCATTTTTGCATATTTTTTTGGTTATCGTGTCTTTTGTCTTTTGAATTGACTTACAATATGAGTATGGAAAGTTGTCCAAAAGTTATGGTTGGTGGCAACCAACTCACATATCACATATTGTTTTGCCGCAGTTTCGAAGAGAAGTGTCCACTGAGTGGTGCTAAAACACAGGTTCAATACGTGAACCCTGGAAAAATGTTATTATGTTGCTTCAGGTACGACGGTTCAGTTTGAAATATCCAGGGACTGTCACTAAAATGTAATGCTGTATCATATTGGAAATATGTCCTACACCAAATCCAACCCTAAACCTACCCCATAGTGTTAACAAATGAAAAACTAATATAAAAACACATTTATTGATGCAACTGTGTCATTTCAACTTCCTTTTACTCAAATTTGAACTGTCAAACTGTAGTTACACAGGTATCAAACCAGAGCTCCTTGCCTCTCAAGAATGTCTCCGTATTCCATAAATTACTGAACACACCTACAGTCTATGAAGTCATAACATAATATAATAACTGTGCAAAACGTATGCTTTATTTAAAGAAAATTGTAAATTGGTATGAAAAGGAAAAAAAGGTGTCAGAGTTTACTGCCTCTAGTGTATTTTTGCTGATGTCTCGCTAAAAAATGCACAAATGTACGTTTATGCCATGAGTCCACGTAGGTAAATGTATGTTTTTGATCAGCAATCCTAGGATTCAGACATGCCTTGTCTTCATACCGCCTTACACTGCCTGCAGAAACAACATTTTTCCATTTTCAAATGGAGCCAAGGTCTCATTTTTGATTTTTGTATTGTGTGGGTGAAAAATCCAAAGCATGCATACTAAACAAGAGTATGAGGGTATATCGTCCTCCCTCATCTCAATCTCACTGCGGGTAATGTGTCCTTAGTGTGAAGCCAATGTAGCATCACAAACACGGCTCAATATAGTATCATCTCCTCCCTCATGAAGACGGGGTAAATCACGGCCAGCTGAAACACACTTGAACTCATAAACACATCTTCCCATCTCTCCTCCTATCAGTCTGTGCTTCTCTTACACCGGTCATTACCAACTCACTTCACAAACCCATCCGACTCACTTTCACACACCATCAAATATTTACACCACAACCCATGTTGCTTTAATAATTCATGGACTCACTTGACATTTCTGAATCATTTAGGTGGCACCCATTTAAAAACAAGTAGGCCTTTTTAAATTTGTCCATTATTATCGAAATGTGAAGGAAAAAACAGAAAGGAGAGGGACCTTAAATGTGTTATGCATGTGCAAGAGCCTTGATAGTTTCCAAATGTTCCTCAGGAAGTAAAATTGATAAATCAATTTGATGTGAATTGATTTTTATCACTTTTAACTTTCAGTTCCAGAAGATTCCAGTTCAAGGTCCAAATAGTTGTTGTTTTTCTCGCAGCAGAGGTCACGATTAATCTGATTAGTTGGATCTGGTTTTGTGATGTGTTCTTTGGTCAATGAATAGGTAAATTCTCGATCTAAGGGTCAAATTATGGATGGGGCCAGTGGCCAGGGCTTCTAACTGCTAGGAGCCTTGAGACGGGAAGACTTCTGAAACCCAGAATGTGTGCTGACTCAGTAGGATTTGTTTATTCTTGTAAATGCAACTTTATCTTTTCATGTCATTTGGACATTACTTCAGACAGCTGTGTGCTGAGGGTAACTTTAATACAAAGGTTGGCACACTATGACTGCAAACAAGAATTTATTATTATTTAATAATTTATAAATTATTTATCAAGACATTCCCACAATTGTATTGTTTCAAAGCCAGCTAGCTCCTCGTTAGACCAATTACAAATGAATAAAAAGTCTGGCTCAAAACATTACTACTGAGAGAATTCTAATAAATTAAGGTGAATATTGTTTGCAGTCAAAGGAGGTCCACCATTCCTTTTTTTTTTTTTTTTTTGGACAAGTATCTAAAATGAAGCATGGTTAATTTGTGCTTTAATGTTCATAATCAGTCAATTAGTTGAATTGTTAGTTCATTAATTAGTTCATTGTTTGGTAACACTTTATTTTGATGGTCCATTTTGAACAATCTGTTGACAATAAGTAGCTTTGCACCTACATGTCAACTAACTCTAATTAGAATATTAGTACACTCTCTAATTAATATCTGCTAACTCTTTATTTTGATGGTCTCCCAAAAGACACTCTACTGACTATAAGTAACTTTGCAAGAACATTTCAAATTATTCTAACCCTACCAGTCTACTAATACTCTTCTAGCACTCTATTGAGGTTGCTTATAATCAACAGAATATGTTAAAGGGACCATCAAAATAAAGTGAAACCCATTGTTTTGTTTTTTTAATTAAAGTACTATAGGTCATATAGTCTAAAGATCTTACATTCACAGTGTTGTACCTTTTTTTAATGGCTTATAAAGTGGGCAGCTTCTGTTGCACTCTATAAAAGCATTTTTAAAAGTCTTGCTCCATTGTTCTTCTATCCACATCCATCTGATGGATCCAAAATGCTCAACATTCCATGTATGTGCTTTCAGACATCCAGCATAAGGGTGATCTATTTATTCGCTTGAGGCCATGGAACAGATGATGCACGTCCCACATGCTTCTCGTCGAAAGACCAAATGCATTCTATGCACATACCAGTTTAAAAAGCTCAGCACAGCATGCTGTACGTCAGCAAACAGTCTCACCTACGCAGAACTTGTGAAAGTCTGTAACTATATCAATGCTCCATCATAACCCACCCATGGTGTATCTAATGTTTTGGTGCAAACACATCATATGCTCAAGCTGCAGCCTGCACAAAACATCAGATTTATAGCAGAACCTAATGTGCATGCTAAATGACACTTGCAAACTTTCCAGGCACAAATCCCATTGAAAGATCTCACTAAGTACAGTAGCATTAAATGGAGGCTTGATTCCAACATGAACAATGCTGATATTTACCTCATTATTCTGACTTTATTTCTCAGAATTGTGAATTTACATCAGTTCTGACTTTCTAAATCCATACAGTTCTTTTTATTAAACGCAATTCTGTATTCATATATTATAATGCAACATAATGCTGGTCACCTATTATTAAGTATGTACAGTGTTGTACTTTGTTGTTAATTAATTACACACAGTTCTGTCTTTACAGCTCAAAATGCAACATTGTTTCTCGCAACGCAAATTAAATCCCACAATACCACTTTAAAACAGTGAGGATTAAAGTCTAAACTGTGATGTAATACTGAAAAAAAATCAGAATTGCACCACAAACTTGAATTGTTTTAAGTTCATTCATAATTGTGAGATCTCTTTTTTTTTTTTAAATCCCTGGCAGAAACAGAAATTTCTTTTAGATATTCAAAATGAATGTCAGTTTATATATGGATGTGCTAATTTACATTCTACATTACTGTAACCTACATTCATTCTCTTTAAAACCAAGATATAATTTGAATAGAGTTTAAAAATAATGAGCTGCTGACAAACAGAGCAAAGCTTTGATAGCAGAACACATCCACAATGTTTATGCTTTTTTGGTGTATCAACCTACAAAAACAACTTTCTTACAGTTGTCACTGCATGTTAAGCCTGGATAGGAGAGAAAAATTAACATAAAAAATTTACACACATCATCTGTAAGCTAAACCTCTCTGCTTGTCTTCTCATGACTTCTCACAGTGTTCTGGTTTTCCGTTTTGTTTTGCTAGTGCACACTGACTGAGATTAGCTGCATATATCAAAGCAGTCTGTGACTGGCACACCAACACCAGCACTCTCCTTTAATGGAAAAGAGGATATCATTCATACTTAGTGCAAATTGTTCCTAATAATACCATTAGCAAGGCACCATTAAACCAAGGTCCGTTCATGGAGAAAAAACAGAACATGCAGAATTCCTTTAACCACGTGCCTCAAAAAGCCAATCCAGATGCAGTTAGTCAAATGACACGCAAAAAAGGTTGTATTTAAAAACCAAGGCAACTGTGCACAAGCTTTTCCAATAATTTCCCTACCACAAATTAACATACATAACACAGAGTTTGGCCTCGGGCCAAGCACAAGTAGCTCAGAATCAGCGCTCGTGGGTGAATATGGCTACTTAGCTTGAATGAAATGGCAAACACTACACTACATCCGAACAAAAGGAGGCAGTTCTCCATCTGCTCATCCCGAAAAGAGTCAGAGAAGTGCAAATGGCTGTATGGGAGAAGAGCTCTTAAGATCACTTGCCGTATGACTAGACCTCCACCAGCTGACTGAGAAGAATGCAAAGAGCTCGCGCAGGAGCAAAGACACTGACACCACATCCAAGAAAGAAGCAAGTGTACTAAGCAAAGTAAGCAACGTCAGTAGCGTTTTACTGAAGAGACAGATGTTTATGCTGGAGAGTGTTTCTTTTGACTGTGGTTTCTAAAGCCTGTCTCTCCCTCCCACACTGTTCCTCAGAAGCATGCACACCTTTGCATTATCCTAATCCCATTAGTGAGATGAAAAAGCTGGAGAATCCCTCAGTATGTATTACAGAAATGTAATTCCGGCTGGAGCATTGGTTAAGATCCGGTGAAGCGCAGCTCTGATGGCTCTCTGTAATCTTTTTAGTGCTGTGGGGATGAGTGGTCATTGTGATGGGAATGAAGGCTGGTGGGAAACCAGTCCATCTTACATTTATAGGATATATGAGATCGCTAATGGTACTGGTCAGTAAATTCCTTCCTGAAGCATGCAATTACTGAATGTTGGAGCTACGATTTTGGCTTTGAGTATCAATTACTGATGACAAGAGTGCATTACCTCACTCGGCTTACTGTAAGTGATGCTGCTATCAATTCATTTTTAATCAATATTAGTAAATGAAGTTGCAAATTGACATATATTAATTATCTTTTGCACAGTATCAGCAAGGAAAACAGAAAACAGAGAAGCATCATTCTTTGTGTCAGTGGTCCTGGACTGTATTCTGACACCTACAGGCCTGGATGAGGCCTGTAGGTGTTAACTTTACAATTGAGCTATTTGCCATTGTCTCATACACTTAAAAATATTGTTTTAATGTTACATTAAACTGTACGTCACATTAACATATATGATGGTTTAACTGCCCACTCTATAAATTTTTACAGTAAAATTTATTCTGTGTTTCTCAACATACATTAGGGTGCTCCATTGCATTATTTAATTATTGACAAGTACATTTTATCTTACATCAATATGGAGACAAAACAAAAGCAAATTAATAATAATCTAGCAACCTAAGTCAAGCTATGCATGAAATTCAACAGTAAAACTAAAGCTCTGACACAACAGATAAAAAACTATTGTCTTGCGAGATGTTTCTCTCACTATGTTCAGCACATTTGTAGCTAAACAGGCAAGAAAAATTAGCAGATGTCTCCAGTGTGGACAAATGGGGTTGTGCTGCAATTGGCTTCAGAGATATCTTTGCTTTTATTTTTCGGTGTGTAAAAATGAAAAAGCCTACCGTGACTGGCAGTTGATGCCAGAACAGAATCCAAGAGACGTGTCTGATCCTCCCTGACTGGCCATTTCATCTCCCTGCCCTACAACTTCCACCTAATTGGCATTCACTATGAAGCATATCCATGTCTTTCAGCTGCCCTCTATCCACTCTGTCGCACCAAGGTATCTGTAGCTGTGTGTCAAAGCAGAACAGACATTCATCTGTGGAGTATTTCTCTTTGTTCTCTCTCCGGGCAGCGTCGGGCATGTCACTGACGGCTCTGAGTTCAGTGTTATATGACAAACAGGAAACCAGGCCTGTGCATTTCTGTCATTAGACTCCTATACGAGGACAAAATCATTAGTCGGCCATTATTCTGCAAAGCTAATTAGTGTGTCTGTAGGGCCTGTGAAAGCATCCGGGAGGATTCAGAGAGGCTGTGGATAGTCAGCCTGCCACTGTCAAACCAGAGCGTTTCTCAACTGTTAATGAAGACAAATGTGAGCGATTGTGTTTGCAGACACCCAACACAAAGGAGCATGCAACAGAAGTCAACTTCTCACATTTGCTCCTCCAGCCTTTCAGCCACCATCCATAACTTCCTGAAACCATTCTGTCAGTCATACAATATTTTTTTTCTCTGACCACTCACTCTTTGTCTTTTTTGTAAGCCAAGCACATTATCTTTTCCTATGAATATGCGAATTGGAGGCCCCTGCCTCCACTCAATCTCCCCAGCTCGGACTACCTACAATACTACTTTCATTCGGTTAACTGAAGTAGTAAATGCTACCCAATAGCAATTGGCAATATTGGATTAATTCAGTCATGCAAGTTTGAACCAGATTCTGAAGAAGAGGAAGAATAATTTTTTTAGGGTTGTTTACACAATTAGAATAGTTATGCATTTCATGGAAGGCTCTCAACAACATTAGTCACATAACAGGAACTGATATTATTCGCCTTTGGCTTGACAAAAGTTGTTAAAATTACGCAAATTATGTTCTGGTTTGCCAATTCAGACACCTATCTTCTAAAAATTAAATAAAGTAAGAATGCTCATCTAATTATATGGAAAGCCCCACCCCGCAGGGTGATGGGATTGAGGAGTTTTCACGCCAGAAGAACATTTTTATAACTATTGGCAGAATTACCCACTTTTTGGTGTTTGCAATGCAGGAACTGGGAATGATTTTACTGTAGTTATAGGGCGCCTTTTGGGGGAACTAAATTAGCTTCTGCTTTAGAGTAGGGCCTAGCACAATAGGAACTACTAGTGACTTTAGTGTATGCAGATTCGGCAAGCACATACCATATGAAACACCAGCAGTCAACATTTTCAAAAAGGCATATAAACACACTCTTTGCTTACTCTAAAAATTGCTGGCACTGCAGAGCATCTTGTTGTCTTCGGATCATCTTATCATGTGGATTCTGTGTAGACCTGGGTTTGCATCTCTCTTTATTTTAACTACATGCATAAATCAGTGGGAGGAGTGAAGCAGGCAGTGATGTAGAAACAGGCGATGATCTTCTTCTTTTGGTCTGTTTTGTTGTGCGTTCACATTGCAGTGGCTCTACAATATATTACAAACTTGTATAACATCTGGCTGACCAATCCTGATTAATTAGACCATGGTTATAAGCAGAAGCCAATGAAACTGAGAGAGAGGCTGTAAGAGGACTGAAAGGCAGTGGGAAGTAGGCATAAAAAAACATTACACTGCTGCCCACATCTCTCCAGCTCTATGAACTATATTTTTCTCTCCTTTTCACATCCTGTGCAAAAACGAGCACAAGCCCTGTTGACATTGTGTCAAGAATGAACTTGACACAATGAGTTTGTGTGAGAACGATTGGGACCAACTTTGCAATATGTGATAGGGAGTTGTATAGAAATGTCACAGGCAGTCGACAGAAGCAGGGTCGCCAATCACTCTCACTTGAATCGAGGAGGTGTTTTAAATTCCAGTGTAGCTCTTGAATCGAGGCGGCAAACAGGATGCAGAAAAGTAAATGCAGAATTCATGAAAATATTATTTCAATATGTATTACTAACACAAATGTATTATTCATTCATATATATTTTCCATAGAATTGTCTAATGTATCCCAGATTTTAATGTCTGTGTTATTGTCTGAAATAAAATGAGCTTTTGATGGCATTGGTAAATGTTTTGAGAGAATTAGTCTGACTTTTTGTAAATAAGTTGAATTTCTTGTATATTTCAATATTCAAAAATTGTATGTGATATATTAAAACATAAAAAGGCATAAGTGATCAAAACGTATGACATTTCATTTGCTAAAACCTAAATGTTCTGTAGTGTGATTGTATTTCATCCTGTCATTCAAATTCAATTGCCCAAAAAGTACAGAAGAAAAATAGATTCTGTAGCTATGATTTAAGCATTTATTTCCACAATTTATGCATTTTTGACCAAGTTATACTTATTCCTTCCTTCGTTTTAGTTCAATTGTGTTCACAATTTCCTTCCCTTATTTTAATTTAGTTAAATCATGGCCTTGATTTAACTAAAATAAGAGGACAAATTAATAAAATGTAGGAATAGCTTTGACATTCCAAGTCTCCAAAATCAATTTTTTTTCATGTCGCTACTAGAATATTTCCTCGGTTATTCATCTGTATGCAGCAGTCTAATGTGACCCTAGAGTAAAGAGAACTGCAGGTCACCCACTCTAAAACTCCTCAAAATGATGACATGTCTTTTACTTTTCCCCTCCCCCTCTCCTAGCTCTGCTCTCATGTGTCCATTCGCTCCATCTGTTGCCCCTGTCCGTTGATACCGACTGCAGAGGGTCAGCTCTTGGCTGAAGGTACAGTAGACTATCACATGTCAGATCTTTGCAGACCCAGCACCTGTGCACTCATGACAAGAGCAAATCCTTGGGATTCTGCCTTACATAGACCAGCTTTAATACTCTGACAGCCTTAGAGCATGTTAATCTATGTGCACATGAATTTAATGCGTCATAAATCCATATTTATGGGTCAACAGACTCAGCATGCATTAACATACTGCGGATTACATGGTTTCTATTTTGAGCGATATTTTAAAAGATTATTCCACCCTTTTTGCCCTGACATTGTAATGTTATTTTCATTTTCCTTTAAGAGATGCCACAATGCAATATGTTGTTTTGGATGTACCATCTGCCAAGAGAATAAATATGCATTTGTTACGCATATGGCCGACCTTTTCACCCCTTTTCTTTATGGAGGTAGTATACAAAAACTAGATTTTTGCATTTTCTAAAGAAAACGATGCTTGCAGCATTCACAATGCTAGGGTTTTTGAGTGGATATGTGGTTGCTGCTCAATAGTATTTTGGCCCCTTATAGATGGTAGGTTTGTTCAGAAGTTCACAGAGTACATAGATTTACTTGAGAGGACAGGAAATTCTGGGTAACAATGGTTGTACAAAACAGTTAAATTTGTATGAAAGGAAGTTTAAATAACACTGCATATTTGCACTGTCCGGTAGGTTTAGGGTTGGATTTGGTGAAGGGCATATTTCCAACAAAACAGAGCATTAACTTTTAGCAATTCAGCATTTCAATTCTGAAACACCGCAATGCATACCTGTATCAATGTAATAATGTGCCAGGGCTCACATATTGAACCTGTATTTTAGTGCCACTCATTGGACATTTCTCTTTAAAACTGCATCGAAATGTGGAGTAAGGTACGTAAAAACACAAAAGGTGCACGAAGGCACATATTTTTATGAGATAAAAATATAGCAGGCATAAAAGGTATACTGTCTATTGTAATTTAAAAATATTAACATTCACAACTTAATTTCGCCTGTAAAAAATCAGCAAACCGTTACACTAAACACTTTCCACCCAAACAAAAAGGGAAGATTTTCCCTACTTAATATGAGTACTGAGTAACAGTAAAATCAGTGAAAATCTGGCAATCATAAACACACAAGAGTATGTGTACTCAAAAACATGCTTCCTCTTCCCTCTCTGTTTTTTATTTGTGTTCCTCTCTTTACTTATTTTTTGGATGAAGCCAGATGGATGAAGACTCACATCTCCATCTAACTAATCTCCAAACAAACTAATCACCTCCTTTCCCACTCTTCCTCCCTCAAGGCAGTCTGAGCGCCAGTCACCAATTTTATCCACCACTGGCCACACAAGCCATTTGTGGTGTTGTAATCACATCTCAGTGACTAGAAGCGTGAGCGAGTGTATTATATAAAGCGTGAAGAGGAAATTGAAGTTGGTATATGGTTGAAACAGTGCCTGCCAGGGCCTGTATAGCGGGAATTAAGCTCTTTTCCAAAACGTAGTGAGCATCTTAGACACTTTCTTTTGGCATCATTGCATATATGTACTAAAATCCTAATTGAGTAAAAAAGCACTCCTAAAGTTAAATAATTGCATGTAATATGATAAACTATCATATATTTTTGAAAACATCGGGTAAGTATATTCCCTTAAATTATATTATTTCTGTAATAAGTATTCTTTTTTAAAGTATGCTGAAGTGTATGTCTTTATCACAAGGGCATGTGTGTGTGTGTGTGTGTGTGTGTGTGTCATGTGGCGGCTAGCAGCGTGTGTTGGGGTGATGCTTTTAAGTCACAGTGAAAGTGACCAGATGGCGAAAGCGAACTGAAGCATTCCTCTAGCCACGACTGCTCTGCATTTTAAACAGGCTGCCTCACCATGATTTCACATCACACACACACACGCACGCACGCAGGCAGAGCCAATTAGCATCGTGCTGCATTTCACACATTGCCTGTAAACCTGAGCCATGAATATTTAGAGACAGTGGTCCACAGAGACAGGGTGAAATAGCAAAGGATGTTATTACTGCCTGAAAAGAGCCGCCATGGCCATTGTGCTCATCTAACCACCTGCAAAGCACAAGAGTATGTGCTCAGGACTAAAGTGTTGCTAAAGGTGAAAGGGTTTCTTTTTTATGTTTAAATGCATTCTACCAGACTTTAATGTGCAGAGTCAACTACTGTATAATTAGGTAGACTGATTGCCCTGAAAACACTGTGTTCTATCATCACATTACAGACCAGCTAAACACAGTAACTAATGGTGTGAGCTTTTTTCCCTGACCAATGCGAGATTGGAGGAAGACATGTTTAGGGGAACTGTCTGAGACAATCCACTTGCCCAAATATGCCTGCTTTCTTACTATATATAATATGTAATACACTGGGGGCAGTCGTGGACTAATGGTTAAAATTGGACTTGTAACCTGAAGGTTGTAGGTTTAAGTATCAGGTTTGAGAGGGGTGTAGGTGGGGGGAGTCTCTTCCATCCTCAATAATGAGACCCTTGAGCAAGGCACCAAACCCTTAACTGCTCTCAGGCTTCATAGCATTATGGCTGATTAAAAAAAAAAAATGCAACTGCAAATTCAAATGTAATGAAATGGGTTTGTCTGGCTGCACAATTGGACCAAAAAGTGGATTATTAAATATTTAAGTGAAAAATATTTATTAATAGTAATAATAATAATAATAATAATAATAAGCAATATATAATAATACAAATGAAATCATAACATTTTTACATTTAAATAAAAATAACATTTTAGATAAAGATTGTAATTTTTTACTTAATTTTTGTCATTTTTTTTGGTTAAATCTTTTAATAAAATAATAATAATAATAATAATCATAAAATGTGTGGTAAAATATTATTATTATACATTTAAAAGGAATAATAGTAATATATAAATAATAAGCCCCTAAATAAAAACAGGAAGCCCCTAAAGCTTCTCTTTTGTTGACAAGCCGGCTTTTAAGTTCTTCTCATTACAAGTTCAGAAGACGGCTGTCTCATATTGTGTTTCCAAACACATGTTAAAAGTGACCCAAACTCAGAGCAGATGCAGAGATGAGTTCATGTGGAGCAGCCCTCACTGTGATGGCTGTGAACTATTCTGAGATGCTGAAAATACCAGTATAAATGAACACAGTGCCACACTTTAATAAAAAAATAAATAAATAACATAGCATGTGTTCATTCAATTAAATTGCAGCCTTTGTGATCTCGAAGTCACTAAGTCCTATTGCGAGTTTGGTGTGATTTCATTTAATTATGCAGTCTATTCTGACAGCACGCAAATTCAGAAGAAGAAATTATGCACTTCACCTTTAGGGATCAGTTGCCTATGATACATCACGTAAACTGTTATAGCTTCCTGTGCTCCGTGTTATTACAGATTAAATGTCATCAATGGTTTGAAACATGAGAAAAAATCCTAAAATAGCAATCTAATCCCATAATATACACAAGGGAGGCCAAAGACTCGCAAATGACCTGGGTATAATCCCCATAAAGAGGAGCACTGAAAACTTGGATGAATATCATACTTAAGTGGAATCTTCCCCAGACCTGCTAATGAATCTCACAGCTGTGCTGACTTAACACTCGCACCGGCCAACGTGATGATATAGTGTGTCTCTCTGCACCACACAGTTAGAGAATATATGCACAGGTCAGATGCAGCACAAACCCCACTCTGGCCTACATCAACACTGCCCAATCCCTAACAGACGCTGTTTGTTAAAAAGAGCCTAACCCAATTCCCGCAGGCATCGGGTACTGCAGTGGCCCCACTGTCCCAGGCACAGATGCTCCTCAGTGGGACGTTCCTACAGGCCAGACAAATAGTGCACAAACAAATGCTTTGCCGACATATTGCATATGTGCGGTCCTGTTGTAGGTACATATGATAAATGTGTGTTACATATGGTACAAATCATCTTTCTAAAAAATAATTAGATTTTTTACAAGTACAATTAATTTTAAATACAGTTTGTTCTTCAGTTTTTCAGATTGCTGCTCTATTTTATTAGTTCTTAATTGTATTCTTAATTGTCTTTCTAAGACTTAATCTAAATAAATAAAACGTATGGACTTTTGAAATACTTTAACAATGCAACTTGCCACACCAGTGTCAAAAAGTCAAGGGTAATTTATTATTATTATTACTTTTATTTTGCTTTATTGGCTTTTTGCTAATTATCAGTCTAAATCAGTATAAAAAACAATGATTAAATTACTGTAAAATGGCAGATTAGCATGCAAAATAACTATACTATACTGGATTTCAAAAACAGACCCATCAAAAGTCAAAGACAAAGAACCAGCTTTCAAAATTTGATGACAGGAACCAATTAGAATAAAGTTGATTTTACCACTCTTTAGGCACAGGACTCATCCATGTTTTTATCTCAGCAATACAATCAGAAACAAAAGCAGTGTCAGGGCTCTCACCAGGTTTTGAATGTATATAAATATGCATATCATCAGCATACAAATTATAACAGAGGCCGATCGATCTTAAGAGATGGCCAAGTGAAAGTTTTATTTTGAAAAGAAAAGGGGCCAAGACTGAGCCCTGAGGAACACCAAGCTACAGTAATCTCAGAACTATGACGTCCCACAGAAATGAACTGGGAGTGGTAGGTGAGATTAAAACCACTTTAAAACTATCCCCGACACACCAAACACTCTTTCAAGACGTGAGAGTGATGATCAACTATGATCAACAGTATTAAAAGTGCACAACAAAAATCAAACAACGTTACATTTTCAATAAACTCTTGAAGAATGATGCTTTTCTATATAGAGTTATATAACTGCTCAAAATCCTTTTCATGAATGAAAAGTCAACAGACATGTTTGACAATATTTTGAGAATGACCCATATGCGAGTTCATGCATTAGTGCGGCATTAACAAAGTAGTTCGGTACTCAAGAGGGCTATAGAGTTACCTTTGAAGGTCTGAGCCATTGAAATGGATGTGTTATTATTCCGGCATCTATCTATAAACATGTTTATGCAATCTGCCTTGTTCAGCTCCGTCATTGGCTCCCATACTTGCATTGAGTATCCGGTCTAAGATTGCTCTTCGTGTGCCAGGCTTCTCCATCCACACCCATCTCGTCTAAATACACTCAGCCATCAGGCTTTATTACAGGCCATTATGTTAGGATGTGAGGAAGGCCAAGGCTGAGTGAAATTGATTCCCGCTCCTGTCAGTCAGTCAGTCCACCCCTAAACGTTATAAATTGGCGATGGAGGTTCACTTTCAATAAGGCAGTGGAACAGAACGAGAACAAGCTTTTATCTCACTTTCAAGTTCAAGACCTCGAACAGAAACCCCTCTGTATCGGTGGAATGATGCTGAATCCTTGACCTTGGATCCATACGGCTGTTTACTATTGATGGAGTGTGAAGCTCTCAACCCTAACGGAGCGCTGCTGTTCCTGGAACAGGGCCAATGACCATACACCCTGCAGAAAGGCACCGCCGAAGCTCAACGAAACTCAAGGAGGGGGAGGAATCCAATAAGAGGCGGTGAGAAACGCTGTCTGCTCCAAAAGTAAACATCTCCAAAATAAATCGTCTCTGTAATGAACATACTATTGCATTCATGGTACGTGACAAACCTGCCCGAGACTCCTCTCTACCATTTGCAAATAGCAGTTCACTGCAGGTCTTAGCCCTGTGATGGAAAATCTACATGCCAAGTGTCACCAGGAGCAATGAAATATTACTGACGCATTTGTTGCTGTACATCAAGGCCTCTGCAAGGACATTATACCCAACACCATGAGAGAGATAAATTAGCTGACAAACATCCAGTAGAAATCATGGCTGCCACCACAGAGGACAACACTGCAGGGCTGCATGTTATTGGATAAAACTGACATTGCAATATTTTGCTTTTCTGTGATATATACTATGACATGAAAAAATGCATTGATTTTTACCAGGGGGACTTTTATTGTTATATTTGTAAAGAACTACTGTAGGTTGTATGGGGTCATTTTTGTGTCTTTGTGTTGAGGAGTATGCTAAAGTTTATACTTAACTAGAACCAACTCAAATGTCTTTCAGTAACCAAAAAGTGAGTTTGTAAAAATCTGTTTCCACTTGAACGTACTGTATTTATTTGACCAAAAAGTATTTGCGCTGTATTAACACAGCGCTGTGCTTCACTATCATACACATCAATTTATTCAGTTGGATCATATTATGTTAACATATCCATTACATTCAAAATATTACATATCGCCTAAACACCATAACAGTATTCACAATGCTTCTGAAAAGAAAAAAAAAATGTATCTGTAAGCTAAAGGTTTTTCCAAACAGGAAGTCAACCTGTTCACATTCGTGTCTGGTTGTCACAGGCCTGCATATCTGCACTAAACAGCATGATTGACGGAGTCACTCAGCTATAACAACACCGTATGTTCCCTTCTCTTCCAATTAATTTCAGACTTAAGCATTAATTGGTGAGCCTCAGAGGTGTGCACACTAGAGTAAACAACACATGTTTACCATCAAATCTATAAATAATATCCTGATACGGGCCCACCCTTGGCTAATGGCAGGCGAGTTCAACTCCAAGGCGGACCTGATTTAGAAGCAGACGGGACCCTGTGCGATCCAGGCGTGTCTCGCTGCTGTCTGCTGGGTTTCAGTTTCACTGGGTTGATGAGAGACCCAGATGTTTTGGCTCTTACTTCAGGGCATCCCGGGCTGAGCTGCCTGCAGGTCTAGTTTCCTCAACAAGTCAGAAGAGTGAAAGCAGCAAATTAAACACAGGCTGTCCATTATTATTCCCTATGAAACTTAAGAGCTCTTGGCATACGGTGTGAGCAAAGCAACTTAACATTTTCCACAGTCTGGTTACCACAAAGCAGCATCGCTATTAGAAATGGTCACGACCGATACTTTATCTTTCTGTCAAGGCGCCACTTAACCTCAAAGTCTTTCATAGAAATGACCAATTACTACCTTATACAAATTCTGTGTTTTCAATTCAAGTAGTTGACAATACGTACCAAGATCTAGTTCAGTTCATGATCAAAGCACATCATTATAATTTCTAAATTCATTCTTTCTATTGTTCAGTAAACCACAATAAAGCTAGATATCTACATATTCAATGATTTTGCCTGATTTCCATGTTTTAACCTGAAATCCAAAAACACAACTGTTCAAATGTGCAATCTCAGTAAAAAAAACCCTACAATTTAATTTCATTGTTGCATTTTTATACACTTTTATATTATTTTTAACACCAGTGGCATTTAATACTTCGCGTCGAGTGAACGTCCAGTCACTGTTTAAATAGGGGTTAAACTGCCAAACACCTGTGGGTGAAATCAGCCCAGGTGCGTGGGTAAAAGAAGTCCGGAGGGGAATCTAAAACTCAGGTGAAGGTTCCCGCTGCTGTGATCCGGAGAGTACCACAGAGGCGCGGCTTGTGACAGTGTCTGTCACCCTTAGATTACATAATGTACAGTAAGTAGGAAGCAGAGTTGAATATAAAATGTCCTCAAATTTGGAGAGTGCAAAAAAAAAGAGAAAAATAGATCTAATTATATTCTATATTAGACATGCCCTCAAGTGTTGTCAATTTAATATTCACCACAAAATACTATCAAGTCTACTATCTTGTAAGAGAGATGATAGATTCACATTGAAGAAGCTATACAGCTCTCTCTCGCTCAGATGATTTGAACTGAAAGCCTTCAGTGACTAAGGTTCATGTACGCTTCTGCATCTAATGAATACTATCAAATAAATCAACTCGCAGTCAAATTGTGTCTCCGTCTAGCTGAGAGGCAGGACTCCTTTTCATAAAAGCCGAGCGCATTCAATAAACTGACATATTATGAGGCAATTCACAAAGTTTACTCAGTTCCTATGAATAAATGCTTGATAGACCATCAAGAAAACATACTTCTCAACAGCTGAAATACAGCAGCACTTATCTCCCTTTAGAGAGATTCACTCTGTGCAGACTTTAATAGAAGTGCTGTTGCATGGAGACTATGCATAGAATCAGGAGAAAAAAAACATCTAATATGCGGCCAATTAAAAATAGAGAAAACCTGCAAAGGCGAGAAAATAGTTTTTTTTAACACCTCAGAGATTCAGACGCTATAGTCGCAGTCTTATTCACCCCAGCGTTGAAAACGCAGATCCTAACAGTTCAGGTGGTATCCAGCTTTTCTCAGTTAAGAAATCACTTGACATTATTCGTCAGTAATCCTCCATAAAAATATGAACAATATGTTCAGTTACGTAAGTGATAATTGCTTCAACGCATGCAACAAACACTGATTTCACAACACAATCAGTTACACCCTACAAGGCTTTTATTTTCTTCTCTGTTTACCTTCTTTTGACCATGCAAACCCCTCTGAGACATGTTGTCGGGATGAAACATATAAGCGAACTATCAGCAAAAACAAGCAAATTTTAGCACGAGACCATAAATACGTCAATTTGCTATTGTGCTGTCTTGCATGGAGTGCACTGGATCCTTCGGGCTGTTAACAAACAGGATCAAAATAGCAACATAAGCTCTGAGCCTTAGATATTTTAGCCCATAATGTGATTTTTGAGCCTTGAGTTATGCTCTGCGGCTGCAGCTGTGAAGATAACAACATGCAATTGAAATTCTCAAATTTCCGAATTTTGAATATGGAAATCTTTGACTCTTTTCAGGCTGTAAAGATGGCTGATGAGAGACAAAGGGAGAAAAATAATAAAAGGAACAAATGCATAGCTGAAGGGTACAGAATAATGTGCTGAATTTTAAAAAGCCTGTTTGCAGAGAAGGAAAATATGACTTAAACATAGGTGGCACATTTAACACAGTGAAAGAAGAAACACTTGAATATGACATGCCCTTCTCTTCTTTGCTGCTGTTAGGAGGTATTAGCGTTGCCCTGGTCACAAGATCTGACAGCGGTTCAAAATGTATGGAGCAAAAATTGAGCTTCAAAATGCTTCCTGCTCAAATCTCATTCGATTAAGTATGTAATACCACCAGCAGGAGGTCACGGGCAAGCTTTGAGCATCTCTATAATCCACCTGCGCTAAACAACCAGTGATGTACATAGTGCTGTTTCTCTCTGAGCTTGTCTTGTGCTTCAGTCAGACTACCTCTGCTTTCCCATCAAAGCCTCAAAAAGTCTGTGCTCATGAGATTATCCTGCCCTGAACTGAATCTCTTTTCCGACCGACCTTTCTGACATGGTCTTTTTAATGTGTGGGAGAATAAATGTTTAACTCACTCTATGCAATGCATTACTTTTTCAACCTACATTGTTCCATCTGAACTTACACTTTTGTGGTCGTGGTACTATGATAAGGAAAACATTTAACTATGCATTATCGTGGTGTTTTTATCAGCTGTTTGTTCTCTCAACTTGATTACACTCACACTCTCAGAAATAAAGGTGTTAGAGCTGTCACAGGGGTGCTACCTTTTCAAAAGGTACATGTTTGTGCCTAAAATTTCCAATTTGGTACCTTAAAGGTAGATATTAGGACTTAAAGTGTAGATATTTGATCCTAATAGGTACAAAAGTGTACTTTTTAAAGAGGTACCGCCCCAGTGACAGCTTTGTACCTTTATTTCTTAGAGTGCATTCACTGTAGAGGATCCATTGGTAATCAAGTAATGCAATGCTAAATCACACCAAACCTGTTCCTGGTGAAGAAACAAACTCATTGGGATGACAGCATTTTCAGCAAACCGTAAATTGTAATTATACCACTGTACCTACTTCTTGCTTTAATTCCCAGGACAAAAACCACACAGGACCTCAGTGTCCAGGACAACTAACCAAAACTTCAGGAGGACCCCGACTACACATACAGTCAGAATTTGCGAGATATAACCTTAAAATTCTTTATTTAGAAAAGATACCACTTTGCAGTTGTGAGAAAAAAAAGTTTAGAAATATGCAATTGTCATAAAGAATAAATAGAACTGTCAGTATACTTTAGATGAATTGGGGTAAAGTTGGTTTTGGGCCGTAATTTGGGGACTGCAGGAAAACATTATTTGCGACTTTTTATTAACTATTTCTTGCAATTTCTTGCCCAGAACTGTGAGAAAAAAAAGAAAAAGATTCTTTTTCAAAACCATATGGAGCTTTCATGATTACAAATACAACATTTCTAAGAATTCGGCATATATGTTATAAACACAATGTTAAAATAATTTTATACAGGGCTCTTGCTTGAATTCCTGGAACAAAAACCATAGAGGCCCTCAGTGTCCTCTCTTGTCTTTGGTCCAGGACAAGCAACCATCACTTCATGAGGACCCCGACTGCACATATAAACAGCATTTTGTTCTTGTGAATAATTTTGGTTTTGGAGAGCAAAAAATAATAGATGATGCTTTCAATAAAGAAACAACTGTACTGAACATACAATATCTGGGACAAAAAGCATATTAGTCAGTGGCCTGGGTGTACAGTCCGTGGTTTTTTTTCCATGAAACAAAGCCAAAGCAGAATGATCTATATATCCACATCAGCAGAAGGTCATCCAAGGCCCCAAAGGAGCCTTTATGTTGCAAGTTTCCCATTAGTTCTTTATCATTTGTCACATATGTTTTTTTTCCATCAAGGAAGAAAAGAATAAGAGTGAAGAGGATGCTGTTATTTTGTCTATTGAAGGGATTTATATTGTTTTGTCTCATAAAGAAGGGAGGGAAACTGCAGGCTGCACTCCAGTGGAGTCTGTCATAATCATATATGTGACAATGTTCGTGAGATGGATGTTGTGTCATTTGAGCACAGAGAGTTTTAATTAAACGTGAAAAATGATTCATTGCCCCCACAAATCTTGTCTTGTAGCTGAAGTTCAGCTCAGGCGTGCGCCTCGATTTGAGAGAAAAACAAATTTGAGGTGAAGTGTGTAATTTTTGTGTTTTTATTTTAATTACCCTGAGTACTTAACCAGTAGAACGAGTTTGACTGAACCAAACAATGGGAAAAGTGATTTGGTGCAGAAATTACTCACTTGACTATTAAAGAATGACAGTGCAGATCACATGATGCTATATATGCAATAGATTTCATGTACAATCTTAGTGGTCTTAGTGTCATGGGTAATTAATTGTCAACATCACCGAAAAGGCAGAGAGACTTTGATATTGAACGCTCTCACAGTCTGATGACATCGTGCAGGCCTCTAGAGTTTAGATGTACACCAGTTTTGCTGAAGTCAGGGATTTGACCCACTGAAGGCTCATATGCGAAACTAATCAGAATTTGACTTGTAAGCGACCTCTGACTTTACCCATTATTCAGCTCATAGTTCATTTATTTTCACAGAAGAAAAATGTGGGCTTGTCTGCACTGATATTGAAATCAATTTCAATATAGTAGAAATTGTGAAGTAAACATATGTTTTATCATAAACATCTATCATTTTTGCTCATCTTGTTAATTAAACGGCTGATGACTAAGAGCTGTTTTATTTTGTTGATGTCAAATGAAAAATATGAAACAATTAAAATGTAAGATAAAAAAATGAAAAATATGAAACAAAATATGCCAGGTCAAAATGAGAGACACCCCCCATATGATTGTAAATTGCAGCAATACACAAGAAACCGCTATATAAAGGAATCATTCATCCATTCATTTATATATATATATATATATATATATAGTTTGTTTTTTAGCATTATGAACTAAATAATCTAAATATTTTCATTATTCTCAAAAACTATATATACTAATTCAATATACTCAGTTATTTTCACAAAAGGAACAATTTACCCTTTATTCGTATCATTTTCCATTGGACTAAAAATCATGAATATGACCTAATAAAAATGTAAAAGCCATTTTTTTGTCAAAAGACCAAAATAAAAAAAAGACTAAAAAAAGACTGTTTTGATGGAAACAAGCATGCAACCACTTAACCAGGACAAGGGGGAACCAGGGGGAACATTTTAATAATGCTCCACTGAAAGCTCATATAAATCACCTAATAATATTGGTGTCCCTCAATGTCTATGGTGATTATGGCCCTGGATGAAAGAGAAAAAGCAGAAAATGTCTTGATTCTAGTCCACAAGCATGTTCTAAAGACATCAGTTAACATAACCATAGGGTAAACAGCTTAAAATGAGCACCTTTTAAATGAAGACAGGAGTGTCATATTTTCCCTCGAGTCAAAGTTGACTGAAGGGAGTTGAGTTGAGAAAATACTGGCAGCTGTCATCTGGACTAGATGTGAGATCATCATACACTCCAGTTCAACAGAAAAACCTAAATAGTTCCCTGAGGGATGAGAGTTTGACATCCTGCAGGACTCGTCAAGAATGAACTCTGGAAATTACATCCACTTACTGAAATAAATGATTAGGATAGGAGTATCCAGACATACTGAACTCAAATAACACGCTGGCTCCATGGAACAGGGAAAGCTCATTTTTCAATGTTAAAATACTTTCCTTGCTTAACACAACAACCATACGTATAGAAGCCTGCTTCTGCAATGGGATACAAACAATGGCAATAAGATAACTGCACTTTTTAATCTCACAAATTAGATGTTTTTGTTTCAATTCTGTTTTTATATTTTACAATTCAGACTTTTTTATTTACGAAGGGATTTTCTGAGAATGACATTTTGTGAAACGTAAACTCTAATTTCTGAGAAAAAGTCAGAATTTGAAGTAAATTTGCAATTATGCCATGGTATTTACAGTACAAATGTAATTGTGACTTTTTATATGTGTTTTTGATATGATATATGATATGATATTTGTATGTCTTAAGTAGGTGTATTTGTAACAACAGCCAAGAATACACAGGCAAAATTATAGATTTTTCTTTTATCCTAAAAATTATTAGGATATTAAGTAAAGATCACGTTCCATAAAGATATTTTGTACATTTCCTAACATAAATATATAAAAAATATGCATATGGAATTTTTTGCACCCATGGATTCCTGATTTTCAAATAGTTGTATCTCAGTCAAATATCATCCTAACAAACCTTACATCAATGGAAAGCATTTCACATTTTTTTATTGCAATTCAAACTAAATTTATATTCAAATATAAACTTTGAATTCTGACTTCTTCTTCAACTTTCTGACTTTTTATGTCCTGAAAATCTCAGTTCATAGCCCACAATTCCATTTTTTAATTGCAATTCTGAAAGAAAATGTAAAAAATATATATTTTTAAACAAGCTTCCATACATACGTGAGCTATTCGGTCGGTAGGTAACATTTCCCAGATGGCACAAATTTAGACTGGACTATCTCTTCAGACAGGAGAAAGCAATTTAAAACAGTCTCTTTTTTTTTTCGTTAGATGATGCAAGCTCAGAAATCACAAGCTGCTGCTTTAAGAAAGATAAAAAGTTTCTGGTGACTGTATCGGAGAGAATGCAACTTCTTGAGTTCATGTGACAAACTGCAATCCACAACAAAAGCCCTCTCTTTGTGTCACACATTTACACAAACACAGCAAGACAGGGAACAGAGCGTGCATCCAAACATCCTATCTCACTTACACAGACACACAGAACAGCCCTGGGCTTTGTCTTGTTATGTGAAATCCTCTCAAAACATCTCTCACTTTTTTCCCTTGCTGCACCCTCTCTCCTACTCTTGTATCCTGGTTTGGATGTGGTCAATGTTGTGTAAGGTTTTTCAGAGCTTTATAGCACTTTAAGGTCCCGTCGGGACAGTTGAATCATGGAAATCGTATTCATGCCCAAGTCTTTACGCCAGCTGAATGAGATGCAGCATCCTGGCAAAGATGTATGAGCCACAAGGACTGTCTCATCAGATCCTCAGCACCTCCTGCGAGATACGATCCAAACACTGCACACCTTGACAACAGCAGCCCTTCGCTCGGGCACGGAGTCTCCTTACCTCTGTGTTCGCAGTCCTTCCTCATTGTCTGCCGCCACGTGCTTTCCCTGGTTTGAGTTTTTCTACTTTTGGTGTCCCTATCTCTGGCTCTGCTCCTATATATCAACAAGATGAAGTGGCCTTATAGTGACCATCTCAGCCTTTAATAGCCTCCGTAAATCACCACAGGTTTAGCGCAGCACAATAGCAGCAGTGACCCATTCATCACCTCCACACTACAAGAGTCCTCTGACATATCAAGATGTTAATTCCTACACAATTACTACAACATGTTAATTAAAAATGCATTTTTCCTTACTGAAAATGAACATACAGACTTAAAAACATCATTATTTATAGCTGCATCTGTTGCAACATTTTCTTTTAAGAGTTTAAGACAACATTTGCACGATTTTAAACTTTAAATATCAAAAGAGACACATTTTTCAAATTGACTTATTTTAAATGATCTTAATTAATTGATATATTTCGCTAAATTATAAATAGTTTCATCATTTAACCTGAATAGTTAGGTCATTTCACTGTATTGACCATTGGCCATTGTTAAACTCTCAAAACTCTCAATATTAAAATAATCTTTCAATAAAAAAGCTAAAATAAATGTAAATAAAATCTAAATATTATATATTATAATCAATTATATATATACACAGTATAGTATAGTATTAAAATGAAAAAATATATATTTTTAAATATATCAATAAATAATATATAGTATTTATAGTATATATATAGTATCTAAATAATTGTAAATAACACAAATTTTGACAAATGCAGTTAAAAATACTAATGGGGGGGGGGGAATAAGATCCAAATTTAATAGGAAAATCACACTTTAACAGATTTGCAGGCAAAATGTGGAACACGACTAAATGTTTTTGGCTACTAAATTACTTCAATAAAATCATTTTACTATGATTAATTCAACATCAGCAGATTATAACAAAATTGTGAATGATCTTAAACTGTTGAATATCTTCGGGAAGGTTTAGACCTGAGTTTAGACCACAGTTTGCTGATGTGTCAAGCTAATCTTAATACTCTGTTGGCTAATAAATTAATGCCATTAAACCGTGAAGTCTATTCTGTTGGTGAGAAACTGCATGCTTGTGTGTTTTCCCTACAGGAATGTATTTAAGTGAGTGGAGGGGGTGAAAATGCGGAGTGAAGTGACAATCAGCTAATCCAGCGCTAATCCACTTTTATTGCTTCTCCTCTCCGCTGGCCATCGGAGACTGAGAGTGTCACACACCTGATGCTCTCTCTCTCTCTCATAAGTGCTTCATCAATATCTCAGTGATCAGCTGCCATATATAGACTTTCATATCAGCCTCAGACAGCACGCTGCTAAATGCATATCGCAAATGAAAGCTCTAGCTACAAGCAAAGTTTCTTAGGACATGTGGACTTAGATTATGTCCATAAATAACCAAGCTAATGTCGGTTTTATGTCCTTCCTTACATTCAAAAACAATCAGCGTCATTGACTGAACCCTAGAGTACGACATTAAAAGCAAACCCATGATGAATCATACATTAAATAAAGCAAAATGACAAATGAACAGCGAACTGAATGAACTAAATGTATGTGTTGTCCCGTCTGTTCACAGTAGATGAAATAATGAACTGCAAACAGAGCAAAACACAGCAGAACCTGGACGTACAGGAGTAAAGTCAATGCCAAAGCAATTTCAACCACAGGTCAGCATAACAAATGCTCAGGAAAGTTGACTTAAACTTGTTTAACAGATTTCAAAGCATTCAAGCACAATATGTGAAAAAACTCAACTGAGTACTCACACTGTGTTAGTTGCGTACAAGCAGAACCAAAAAGCATGCAAATACCGAACTGTTCTCTTTCTCATCTTCTTGTGCTTGAATGAACAAATGCACCTCGCCATTTTAAATATGCAACAAAAAGCTGCACGAAAAAGCTTTGCACATGCAAAGAGAAATTGAGTTTTGCCTCCTCTTGCTCTTTAACCAACAAATACAAAACTGTACCTTATTTAATATTACTGAATTTGAGTTTATCATGATAGGAATTTAAGTAAGCTACAGAAAACAAACAAAGAACATTTACACTGCTCTCCAAAAGTTTGGAAACCTGTTGCACAGCAGCAAACCATGCTGACCAAAAAGCAAAAGTATTTTAGGTAGGAGGATTTTAAAATATAAATAATAAACATTATATTCAGGAAAAACGGTGGACTATATAAAATACAGGAGGGAGCATGAAGTTAACTCAAGCCATGCTGATGAGCATACGGGAAAAGCTTTTCAAAAGTGATCGATATTTCTCCAGCTGCCTTGAGTAATATTGATCTCTGTAAAGGAAGAGATCCTGCCGCTCGGCAAGCCACGGTGCTGCAGGGACAGGTGGCTGTAGTTTGTCTGGCCTGTGTTCCCACAGATGTGGGCTGCTATCTGGGTCAGCTGTAAGCAGTGCACACCCATCCTGACAAACACCAGGCCTGCAAAAGCCACAGAAGTTTTTGGGTGCAGTCAAGCAATCTAGCATAGCAGGGTGGGATCGGTGCATGACATCAGATTTACATCAGAACCTCTATGGAAATGAGAAAGACCTAGTTTAGAATTAGAAATAAATGTTTGCGACCTCTGGCTGAAGGGAAAAAGCCTTTTATTTAGTTACTTTTCTGCCTGATTTGTTATATTTTCTTGTGGTGTGTGGAGGTACGGGACCACTTTGGGGTTATGAAAGGGTTTTTTATGGTGTCTTTATACTGAAGATGTATTGTAATCAGGGTCTGGAAATCAGATCTGTAGTTCATGTCCCTTATGTAAAAATAATGTCAACAATTTCACATCAAGTTATGATTACTTCATTCTTAATGAACTTCTTCATTACTTCATATTTTAATTTATAAAGTTATTTTAGGAAAATGTCCAAAATATCTATGTGGGAAATTTATACCATCTCAAAATATTTACAATCTCAGGTCATCGAATTGGTTACAGTTAAAAGTACCGGTTATTAGAACAGAGGCTGGAAAGCTAAGCCTGCTCTACTTTGGTCCCTGGTCCTGGAATGATGTGCAGACTAAACTTAAACTACAAGCTGTCATCTCTTTAAATAATTTTAAACATAGAATAAAAGAGTTGGTTATTGCTAAGTGCAGCTGTTTTGATAATCATACTTCCATTTAATCCATTATTAGCATGATTTTATTTATGTTGTTGTTGTGTATAGTATTATATATGGTATTGGGTAATACCTATGTTCATGCTATGGTATTTTGTTGTATTTATTGATGATGTACATTGTGATTGATGATTGTTTGTGGCTTGTTATCTGTTTAATCCTGCTATCGGACCCTGTCTTGACTAGGTCTCACTTGTAAAAGAGGTTTTAACCTCAATGTGACTTAAATAAAGGTTTGATGATGATTCTTATTCCAGCCAGAATATCCTTGAAAGGAGGTACGCTTCAGATTTGTACTTTAGACACTCAACATTTCTTACATTGAATTTAGATTTAATGGCATTGACTGAACTAAACAGTGCTTTTTTGACCTATACTTAAGTAGCTGATAATTACATATTTATGTAAATATGTGATTTCATAATTGCTTTTAAAGATGGTTTAAGTGGCTCAAAAAAGGCTTTGAAATATGGGTGTGTACTGTAAAATTCACAGTAATGTCTTTCCTGTAATTGAATATACTTGTAATTACACATTTGTAGTTACAATTTAGTATGCATGTCAAACATATTAACATTTACATGCACTGCATCAAATATCACATTACAGTATGTTCAGGTATTTTGCATGTGCTTTAGTATGTTAGCTAACACATTAGTGTATTGACAAAAGAGGAAGACAGTCATTTTAGAAATTGTAAAATAAAACAACATTATGAAGTGCACTTTTACACACATTTAAGTGTCAACTCTCTTTAATACACTTTTAGTTAATTGATATTATATTATTTGAAATTTGTTGTGCACATTCAGTACAATTAAGGATGTTCACTTAAAAGTAGCATTTGCTTTAGTACAGTGCTGTTTTCTTATCTTAAATGTTAAAAGTAAATTATAGTAAAGTACTTGACAATCTAAGCACAGGTTTTAACATTGGCGGATTAAGTTTAGTTGATGCAAGCCAAAATCGCTCCACCTGCTTCCAGGAGTGGAAAGTAGCTGGCTGAGTTTAAATTGCAGCATAGGGAAGAATGAATGTGATGAGTGGCAAAATGCAGGACAGACGAGTTCTGCATGTCATGGAAAGAAAATCAGAAAATACTGCTGTTAAAGCAGAAACAAGTGTTGACTGAGTGTGGGGATATGGTTGCCAAAAATGCACATATGGTAGAGCGGTCGTGGTCAGATAACCCATGGCTAGATGAGCGAAAACTGCGTAGCGTGGCTGTACATATGGTGGAGAGCAGTGGGTGCTCTCTGACTCTGAAGGGAACAGCTCATTAGCCGGAGGACTTTTTGGGTGAGAGGTACATTCTTTAGTCGTGACTGCATGGAAATGCATAAACACAAATGAACGAGAGTAAAAAGCATGGAAATAAACAATTCTAAATAGCAAAAAGAATTTGCTCAAATTATGTTTTATGCACAAACCCAATAACGTTAGTGAGGCTTATGATTAAAATGAGGAAAAATGTTTTACATAACAATGCATAAAGATTAATGTGTTCGTTTTAAGAGGTAGTTTCGATTTACGGAAATCTTGATTATGAGTCACTGAATTGCTTTTTGCAGTGTGATGATGAATGATCTGGACATTTTCAGTCCAGACAAGATGATTCACCGAGTTCAGTATGTGAAGTGAATAGACTTGTGAAATAGCAGAAGAGCCTTGTGATGGCAGGCTCAGGGCAGAGGAAGCGTTCACAGATAAACAGCCGTCAGCCTGAGGTGCTGTGTCCTCCATTCATCATGATGTCCATGAACAGAGACACCTCCTCTAATGAGCACCTCTTGTGGCAGGGCTGACTTCCTCTAGCAGGCTGCTGGATGGAGTGTATCTAAGAGATGTGATGTAGGGATGAAGCTTTTGTCATGATCAATCACCTTCAGCTAACAGAAACCTATGCTTCACTACCTTTATTCTGCTTAACACTGTTTTTCAGCAAGGCTGCATCAGCGCCACTGATCTTTGTCTAAATACACAGATCAGTCACCCAGGTGAGGTGCATAATATGTGCAAATATTTTTCCTTTACTAGCTTAAAAAGCATAAATTACTGTATGAACTTTGTAGGTTGATTTATGTTTGGCGTTATCAAAACAGTGGGCTAATTGCTTCCCAAAAAGCATTGTTAGGCGACTACTGTATGTTTAGAGGATCTGTCATTACAAAAAATTAGTTTAACAATTCTATGCTTCCTAAAAGCATAGGTCAAATGTAAATTCACAAACAGCATTGCAAACTTGTGTCACTGAGGCTTGTTTTGTTTTTTGCTAGCATGACATAGACTACAATAGATGATGCTCTACTAGAGCAAAATGAGCATGTAATACAATCTTAACCCAGGTTTATTCTCCATTTATTCTCACACCAACTTGAAGCGTTTACAAAAAATATTATTACAAGGGGAAATAATTGATGATATGATGTCACACTTCTGTAATTGCACGTGGTTAACAAACTAATGATGTAATATATAATGTATAGTTGCTTCAGCAAATGCACTTTATCCCTCGTTTGCTTTTGTTAACATTATTGGTTAGGTGTGTGGTTTATTTTAGGTGGAACATTCTATTTCCATACATGATTTGCATTCATCATTCAGTGCCAACCAAATAAAAAAAATCTGGAGATTCATGTTAATATATTCCAAATAAATCTGAATGTGCCACATTTCACTCTTAAGGTGTCTTGAAATGTGTAAGAATTGAGTGAAAGTGCCATTTCTAAAGAGCATGCATGTGCAAACGTGCCCTGAGAAAACCTGTGATCGAATCAAACATATGAAATTAAAGCAACAATATAAAACAAAAATAATTAAGTTTTCAGAAGCGATGCAATAATTTGACCTTCAGCCCTGGTCTGACAACAGCAACATCGGCTCAACCAAGTGAGTTTGGGGCGGGATGATTTGTTTGTCTGGCCAATGGTGGATGAGAGGTGTGTTTGGGGAATTAGGATGTAGGCTATTTACACTGTCAGTTATTAAAATCAGTCAGAATAACTTCACCTACATGACTAATGCTTCTTTCTTATACTTTCATTAGCTGTATTGAAAGCCTTTGTGTTGCTTTACCCACAAAACATGTTTTACAAACACTGAAAACAGCATTAGCCTGATCCGATTTAAAGAAGAAAAAAAGCCAGAAGAGCATGTTTTCATTCCAAGGCACAAAGCAAAATGTTGGCTTGAAAATGTGGTATATCTCCACAGATATCGGCCAAATGAAAGGAACATCTGCCAATTGCAGATGACATATTTAGCACGGAAAATGGCTGCTTCCAATCCATAGCTAATGAATCTGTCTACCCACTATCTAGTTAACAAATGTGCAACTATGCCAGGACACACAGCATATACATTTTCTGATTATGTTTACGAACATGTCGTCCTGTAATCATTTCATCTCACGCAATCATACTTGGATTGATTTCAGAGAGATCGTAGTTAAGCTGTGCGAGTGACCTAAGAGTGAATGCAACCCAGATTCAAACAGTTTCAGTGTTTCTTGATTAATATACAGAAGTCGTGGTCTGATCGATGAAGGGTAACTCGAAACCCTCTCTCACTTTGTCACAGTATGTTCTGAGTAAATGACCGACACCTTCACCTGTCCTTACTTGAGTGAGTTCAGAGATCTGGAAGCCTGCTAAGTACAGCATTTGTTCCAGAGGTGTACAGACCATATCCAAAGAGAGAATACAAATTATGCATTGTTTACTGTAAACATCAAATAGGTTTGAATGCAATTGCACGAGCCTATTATATATGTCTCCAATCCAGGAAATCTTCAGCCTAATTTCTTTCACAGACTCTGGAGGTGCTATTGATTTTTGTATCTAAACCTAGTATAAGTAGAGCATAATACATCAAAGCGCATTTACATCTCACAAAGACAGCCTTGAAGATGCGCTTGGTTGCTTCTTTGTTACCTCCTCATGCGTAGAAGTTTCTTTTTGAAGCACCACACTCATTTGTGCCTCACAGATGGACCTTATTGCAGATGTCCGAAATGTTTCTGATCTGCGTTCTCAGCATATTTATATATCAGAACACCGGTGCATTAAAAAATATTAACCAGAGGTCAATCCAGCCTGCTGTTCTAAGCAAAAAATCCAGTTTTTCAAGTCCTTTTGTTTAACACATTCTGCTAATGTGAAATCCAATGCGTCCATTTAGAGTGATTTTGTGACTAATTGCAATATCATTATTTAGAATAACTCTTCAAATTGGTATTAATGAACCTAATTTTTATGATAGATTAGATACACACTGCATGGATATACCGAACAAAGACAACCCCCCCCCATCACCATCCCGGGCACGCAGAACCATTATGGAGGTGGACGTCCCGTGAGAATACAACAAGACGCCATCCAATAAAGAGGATTATAGATTCTAGCCTGTGCACCCAAGTGTTTCCAATGAAATAACCACGTCCTGCTAAAGTCATTAAAATTTAAACCATCCTTTCTTAGGAATATCGCCACACAGCATATATTACCCGCCGAATGAGTGGAAAACAATCTCTACCTTGACGTTGTGCATTAGGCTCACACTGGAGGGAAAAGTGCCTTACGCCGAGGGTTGTGTGTGCGGGGCAGGAGCATTTGAGTGTGAATGTGTGTTTGCAGTGCAGAGAGAGAGAGAGGGATTTCTGGGTACACATTGCTGGGTACACATTTCAAATTGTGACTTTAAGCTGCCGTGAGAGGGAGTGGGATAATGTTACGCATATTTTTGTAGGCTCTATTTTTGGCTGATATTCAATGGTTGATGAAACATTCATGGGGAAACACCATTGGCCGATGAGAGAAAATCTTTATCTAAGCACTTTAGGTCCTTATAGTGTGTGATGCCAATCGTGCCTCACGCCAATAAAGGTAGAACTGCTGTTATTGGCATGGAAGCTATTTTATTCACTATTTCTTTGAAAATGACAGCAGTTGGAAATCAAGCGCTTTGTTTGAGTGTTTGTCAGCTTTTACATAAATGCTATACTTAAATACAATGAGCCTGTCCTCCAACAAAAAACAACTCTATAGGTCATTTGTGCAAGTACCTTACAACCCAAATTACAACCCATATTTACATTTTAAAAGCTCCCTCCAGCAGGCGTAAAAATAATGACAATGTCGCATTGCGTCTGTCATCGTAAAATGACGTATAACTGTGATTACCAATCAAAATATTTGAATGTAGGGTATATAGTTTCCACACCGATCTCACAGTGATTAAAACATATTTTACTAGGTTTAATTTGTACGAATGACCACACCAACCCACCCCTAAACCTACCTGTTACAAAAATAGTGCAAATCATGATTTTTAAGGTTTTACGCGTACATGCGCTCCCTGGGTTTGAACCCATGATCACACGATCACGTCTCGTCGTATATCACAGCTCTCTACAAACTGAGATACACCAACCCTGAGTCACATGGCCGATAAAATAGTACAAAACATTAGTATGCAAATGTTCTGTTGCCGATAGGGGCACTTTTAATATACGGTCTGATGGGTCGTATTTGTTCTAATGACCTATACGGGTGGATAAGTTGGAGGACAATATTATTTTTTGGCAACATTAAGTCTTTGTGATTCTGTCTGACCAATTAATTTTTTAAAATATCTTACAAGAGCAATGTATTCACAAAACGGAGCCCAGCGGTCGCTCTCTGTCTTTGTTGTTGTGTGCAGCCAGTAGGGACACTGCAATAGAAAGATGTGTTGTCTGTTTATTGTTTCTTTTATTATTTCAGTGCGCCCATTCTTTCTCACATCACATTCAATTCAGGCACAAGCTCACAACTGGGCTGACACAGTTTCTTTTGCTGTGGTGCTGTATCTTCGCTACAAACACTCTCCGAGAAATTTACTCGCAGAAACGAATGAAGACGTTGGAGGAGTGCAAATGAAACCAAACGTCACGGAAATCATTTGCTTCCAGTATGTCTTTTATCCAAATCTGAGGGCATTTGAATAAATCCTAGATATATTTCCCATCTGGATGATCATAAAAGCCAGTGGAGTTTTCATTCTGCGTGACGCTTGATGCTTCAGGAGTGAAATTGCAAAGCCAGTGAGGTCTGAACTTCAAGTTTACCCTCTGAACGCCTGAGATCTTCATTGCATTGGGAAAAAAACGCATACACTCTGTAGTCCTCAGGTGCTGCTGCTCTTTCATGCTTGAGGGAAAACTGAGCGAGTGTGTCCGCATAAATAGTTTGAGGTAGATTGGACAGTGCGGGAGGTTTGCTCATGCTTCATTTATGAAGCCCCGACATGTTTTTCCCTGTCTGTGTACCTACCAGTGACCTTGTCATCAAAAATAAGAAATGTACTGTAAATAAAATAAATAAATAAATAAAAAAGGACTGACCAGTCGGACCAATTAAGATTCACGTCTTCCAAGGAAGGCTTGTGCTTGTTGCTTAGCAACCTGTTAAATTCCCAGTTGAGAAGGTTTCAGATCCGTGGCAGGTACATGTGTACATCAGCATTTATGTGCTGATCTCTTCCTTTCATTGATGCTCTCCTCGCACTGATCTGACAAAATCAAAGACACTTAATTCCCCCATCATTAAAGTACAACACTCACCACTAATTAATCCACAGAAGCGTGAGGTGACGGTAAAGGCCATGTGAATTGGTATTCTCAATCCATTTTACTGCAGTAATGTGACATTTTCATGTGAAATTGGAGTTAACTGGATGGTGGAAAGTCCATTACAATCCAGAACTAAGCAAGACCATATGTGTGTCCTGAATGACATATTATACGCTATGCACTGTGCACTACTGTATTAATGTTCAATAATTTTGTTATAAGCATTGTGGTGTGGTGGAGTGTTTAAAGCGTCTGACTATGAATTGGGAAGCACCTAATGACTTCATTTGTATAATAGCTTTTTTAATTATCCCACAGCTTAAGTGATGTGACTGAAAAAGCAGTTTCAGGTAAAAGTTACTACATTTTTATTCCATATTAAGATGACAAACATTTTCCTTTTTCTGTGAAATAATGTGCAGTGGTGAATCATCCGCAATATGACCTATAAAAAAGCTTTAGGAAAGAAAATAAGGTCTGTTTAATTCCAGATGACTCTTAAATGTTGTTATTTGTCTTAACAATAAGAACTGATTCAACATCTCACAGAGCTTACTTTTACAACTAGCCTCACAGACATAATTATTTTTGTGGCTTACTAATGATTTCTGACTCAAACTATTGTCAGAAAGAAAATAAGTTAATAAATTCATTAAAAGGCTCTATGATTGTGCATTGTATATATTGCTGTATATGTTATAAGGTTAATTTGAAGGTTTTAACTTGTGTGTTAAATCATATTTTATTCTATATTTTGAATTGCACTGAAAAAAAATCAAAATAAAAAAAAAATCAGATGAGATTAAGAACTTTTATTTTATATTTAATTCATTTGTATATTTAGTTAAACAGAATTTATCATTATTAGTAGTAGCATTAATGTTCTATGCAGGTTATTAATAATAGTACTAGATAGAGACGGAGAGATGTAGGGTTATTGAAACTTTATGAAATCTATATTTTTAAATATATTTGGTGTAATTTCATAACATTTTATTTCATACTTTAGCACTTAAATTATTTTAGTTATTTTACTTATATAGTATTTTACAAGTATTTACAGTAAAACACACACACACAGACATATATATATATATTTATATTAGTGCTATCAAACGATTAATCACGATTAATAGCATGCAAAATAAAAAAAAATTATGTTATGTTATAAATGTTATGTGTACATAAAATATGTGTATATAAAATGTAAAAAAAATCTATCCTTTTTTGGATTATTTACTAAAATTGCATTTATAGTAAAAAAAATCACACACACACACATAAATATATACATATACAGTAGTCAGCATTTGAAATGGATCGAAAAAAATCATTAAAGTTATTCTAAGACAAGAAAACATTGGTTTTAGTTTTTAGGACAACTTTGATGAAAAGTTTTGATCCAATTCAGATGTCGACTACTGTGTATATATATAGTTTGTTTATTTTTATCTACATAAGATATTTGAAATAATTATCCTGCATAGAAATAACTTTGCAGTGGCCACAAAAAGGGATGAAGGACCTGTCATCAAGGGTGAGGGTAAGGTTATCTGAAGTGGTGCAGCATTACAAATGTCAAGTGTAAAGCTTTGTTCCTAATGCACAATTCAACGGCTGTGCCAACCTCCCATGCCAATCTGAAGAGCTGAGCAATCGTCCCTCCCACTCCAGAGCTTCAATCTACAGATGACTCACTTTGTTCTCTCTTTTAGGTATTGGTCAGGCACTTTCGGGTTAGATCTATCCAAGAAAGCAATCTAGGTAAGAGAAATGGAACAGAGATGAGATTTCGGCTCTGAGGTATACCCCGCTCCAACACTATCAGCGCTGACGTTGTTTCATTAGAGAGTTCAATGCAAAAGGCTGTCTGTGTTTACCGAGGCTATAGCCAGAGACTCTCCTCTGATCAGTCAGCAGTTCAGCTGGAAGAGAAAGCACACAGTCTTTCTGCTTACTGGCCATTAATGTCTAGAGAAATCCCATCATCCAGCATGGAGCTCAGAGCTGTGGAGCTGTTGGCTATTCACAGACCTGTCTTCATCATCTCCCATCACCTGCAGCAGAGAGGAGGACGAGGCGGGGGAGATAGGCAGGGGTTAAATTTGGGATATTTGAGATGGAAGAGCACTAAATTTTAGCTATCTGTCTGAGATATGACATAACCAGCTGACTCAGTGTTAGAGCACTGACTCTGTATAATGCTTATTATAATAAACATAATTGTTTACATAATGTTTTTTTTATCTCTTGCGCACTCCAAGGCTGCATTTATTTGACTAAAAATACAGCAAGATACTGTAATATTATAAAATATTATTACAATAACTAGTTTCTATTTTAATATATTTCAAAATCTAATTTGTTTGTGTGATGGTAAAGCTGAAATTTCAACATCATTACAGTCTTCAGTGTAACTACAGAGGAGTCACTTATGCGACCAGTTAACTATTTGCTTATTAGCATGCCTATTATTAACATATTTGCTGCTTATTAGTACTTATAAAGCACATATTGTGCACAACCATATTCTACATCCCTAATCATAAACTTAACAACTAATAACTATTAATAAGCAGCAAATTAGGAGTTGAAGTTAATGATTTGTTCAACATGGTGCACTTTTATCAGTTTTAAAGAAACTCCACCGAGTTGCACTAAAATACATGTATGTGATCCCTGAGACGTTTTCATTATGCTGATAAAAGTATGCCTCTTGTGTTCATTTCTTTTGGAAACTGCAGGGATATGTACTTGTTGGTACGTATTTCATGTCTCACTAAAAAGTGCACAAAGGTACGTTTATGCCATGAGACCAGGTAGGGTTTGTTAATAGCAAGACCTGGACTTTAAAATAAACTGTGATCATTACCAATGCTGAAAGCAAGTGTGCTGCTTAATATTTTCGTAGAATAAAAATCCATGCTGAATTAATTTCTCTTAAAAAATCTTACTGACCCAAATTTTCAACCGTTAGGGCATGCATATGTTACGGGCCAGTAGCGTGTACGTGTAAGTGGCCCAGCTCTTCTTATATCTCCATTGTCTCCCCTCCCCCGCCTTTCCAAGCCTTTGTCCTTGAACAGGACAGAGACAGAGGAGATGAAAGCCATCTCTGAAAGGATGTTCCGTGTCTTAGGATACCAGTGCAATCATGCAGCATCTGTCCATTGATTCGTTGTATGAGGGAAAAATCCAAATCATTTCAGGAAGCAAGAGATTTCTAGCCATCATTCGCACAACCTTTAACTGTTAAGTCTGTTCGAATCTAGCTTTCTAAGGATAAAGAAAGAAAAAAAGCCAACCTTCTTTTACAGTTCGATCGAAGAGCTAAAAAACACAAAAACAAAAAAAACATTAAAATAGTCTGGAGAGCAGTCTATGTAAATCCAAAGAGACATTTGGCTTTGGACAGAATGAGTCCAGGTGTGTTGGACTGAAACACTGTTCGTGACACCATCTAACATTTGAACACAGTTGGGAGTATCCTAATCACACCAAACGGTATTGGCAGAGAAAGCACATAAAATTCATATTGCTTATTTTTTCGTTATTTTTGCCATCATAGCAAATATTTGCGAGGCTATATCAACCATGCCCTGTGCACTTAGTATGAACTCACTTTTTCCCTTTGTTGTATCTTCCAGATCAGCTCAAATCAGATTATTTGAGTCGCGCTGCAAGCTCTAAAACCTGGAGTAAAACCAAGACCTAATGTACAACAAGGCAATAGCACAATCTGATACTCTACGCCTGAAGAGGTACTATCTTATTCAATCTATGCACGTCCAGTGATGCAGTGCAGGGTCAGGACAGTGGCTGCCACAATGAGGAGGCCTTCCTATTGAAATGAAGCTGGAGAAAAGAAACAAACTAAACACACATTACAAGCAAAATACCAGTCCATTATCCATAATAATGCTTCCTACATTAAAAAGTCCATACTTTTTTCCATCATACTTTTACTTTTTTGTTTAGAGCTGTTTTAGACGGTGCTTTATCTGTGCATATTCAGATGAGTTTTCACCGGAGAAAGCAATGTTTTAGGGATAGAGGACCCATATTTTAGCTGGAAGCAAGGTTTTGAACATAAAAATGTCTTAATACAAACATGCTGCATTTCTCTTTATAAGATGTCAATTGATGGACTGGAAACATTAATTGTGGATTATTGTGATGTTTTTATCAGCCGTTTAGACTCTCACTCTGACGGCACCCATTCACTGCAGAGTGAGGTAAAGATAAGATCATACTTTATATTAGGTGGCCTTAACTAATATGTACTTAAATAAAAAAAATATTACAATATACTTATTTTGTTCATATTGTCTTGCAAAACACTTTTGCTGCTATTGAGCTGGGATACGGGTAAGGTTAGGGACAGGTTTGGTGGTATGTGTAAGAGATGGGTTAACAGTGTAATTTAAAATGTAATTACAGATGTAACAACATATTTTTAAAAATATTAGTACAATGTAAAAACATGCATGTACGCAATAAGTGCACTGTGCCAAAAGATTGATTTAAATGTAGGTACAATGGTAGTTAATGCCACTTAATATAAAGTGGGACCAAATATTAAGAAGAACAATACGTCTAGATTTATATCTTCTATGGCCTGAAGGTGAGTAAACACTCAGCAAATGTTCATTCAAGTAAAGCTTAGCTAATCCATGCATTATATAGAGTAACCAAATATGCTTCTAAACTAAAAGAAAATAAATAAATATAATTCAGATGTGCAAGCTCCCAGTCTAACTTCAAAACTGTACACAGTAATATAAGGTTATTAAATTGAGTTCACAAAACAGGGACGTCTGAGCAAAAATACAGTAAAAGTGCAGCATGCTAAAAAATAAACCTGATTTTTACAGTGATAATAATAACGTCAAAAAAGTCTAAAAATCCTTTTCTCAGCAGTGTAGAAGCAGACCCATACTGAGAGTGTTTTTCCCTTTCACAGCCCTCTTGCAGTAAAGCATGCAGAATGGAAGGATTGAATAACCAAATGAGAGAGACACACACAGCAAAGACCATTAACTCCCATTCCTGAAGGCTTCTGCATCACTGGCTGCTGCACTATTTGCAGGCGGAGGTTTGTGTGTGCGAATAATAATCTGTCTCTGGCCACAGGCTGGTAATGGGGAGACAGACGGTCCGTTCCTTTTCCATAGCAGCCCTGTCAGTTAGAGACCAAGCAAATGCACCTCTACAGGCAAAGTAACATAGCTGAAGTCACGCAGCACTCTGCCCAAAAAAAAAGCCAGTGCAGATGCCAAAAATCTTGACTTTTTAACTGACATGAAAACCCAAGAGAGATGAGGAAAGAATCGTCCACTTTAACAGCCAGACCCTGCCGTTCAGCAATCAACGAGAATGAAATAACACTGTAAAAACCACCCATGGACAATTAACTTTAGCACTTAAAATGTGTAATTACAACAAAAGCTAGCTGAATAGAAGGCAAATACAGTCATTCACAGTTAATTATTGTAAACAGCTCTCTTTAAAAAGAAAAACATTTCCCTTTTGCTGCTCGTTGGACTTTAATTACTATAGTTGTCTATATACCTCGGTACTTTAATGGATTTCATTCAGAATCCAGACTTTACAAGATGCCAAACAATCATTAAATTGTTTTATTGTGCAGAAATAAACAAAAACGTCTTTAAAAACAAACGCAAATGTGCCGTTTTGGCTTCTAAATGTCTCTTCTAATGATTTCACAATCCTTAGTCGATAATTGACTGCACATAATTGCAATAAGTTCAAAATTTCATTTTTAATTCAATGTGTTACTTGCCGTTTCTTTGTAATTAATTGTGAAATTTACAAGCAAAATCTGAGTGGAAATTGTTTTGGAACCGAACTGTGCCTCTAACCAGCAACACAACAGATCTGCGAGACACCAGTCTCACTGAAGGGTCTCCTTGTGTCCTGTATAACCCAGCAATGTTTATTCAAAGATCTGAGAGGCAGCAAATTGCATTTCCTGTTCGCTTTATTCCATGGATCTCTATATAAATTAAATTATAACTTGATTTATTGCCAAGCATTACTTCGGGGCTCACTACCCCCTCCAAAGGATAACGCCGCTTATTGTGGCAGAAAAGCCGTCCCAGAAAAACATACTAACATCAAAGGAGGCTTTCATAACTGCTGCTTTGAGATGAAGTGAGATACAGTGGCCTCAGCAGGCAAGTGTGACCAAAATCATTCGGACTCGGCACATTGGGCCAATTACAGTCTCGTCAACGGCGGTCATGATCACATGTTAAAGTACAGGGGGTCTAGATTAGATAATTCTAATAATGGCTAGTATTGCTAAACTGAGGAGACAGCTGGTACGGGGGCCAGCCGAGGAAAAGCGTGCTTTGCAGAATAGCATCAACATCACAGTGTCCTAAATCTGTAAGGGAAAGTGTGGCATAAAATATGAGAAGAGGAAAGATTTAGCATTTAGTCTTTAAACACACAATTAAAGGAATAGTTTGCCCTGAAATGGAAATTAGCTGAATATTTACTCCCCCTCAGGCCATCCAAAATGTAGATGTATTGAGAAATTTAGCATTGCATCACTTGCTCACCAATGGATCCTCTGCAGTGAATGGGTGCCGTGAGAATGAGAGTCAAAACAGCTGATAAAAGTATCACAATAATCCACAAATAATCTAAAAACAAAAAAAGATTGTAAGAAACATACATTTTTATATTCAGACTATTATTTCCAGCTGAAATATAAGTCCTCCATCCATATCCGGTTTTAAATAAATATGTTGAAACATGGAAAACAATGCACTTTTCACTGGAAGAAGCATGATTATGGAGTACAAATTATTTAAATTTAATACACCTTAATTGTGAATTTGTTTATTACAAACATGCAGCTTTTTTGCTTCACAGGATATTAATTGATGAATACGAATGGTGTGGATTGCTGTGTGATTTTATCAGCTATTTGGACTCTCGTTCTGACGGCACCCATTTACTGCAGAGGATTAATTTGTTGAGCAAGTGATGCAAAGCTAAATTACTTTAAATCTGTTCTGCATCTACATCTTGCATTGCCTGAGGTAGAGTAAAATTTTCAGCAAATGTTAATTTTAGTGTGAACTATAGCTTTAAAGCAATTGTGTTTCTACATCCAGAGTGTCTTTGTATTAACAGCAGACCTATTAAGAATATACCAGCACAGACACCTGGTGACTGCAGTTTTCCACAACTGATCTTTACAATTAACGTTTTATTTGGAAGTTCACGCCGCGCTACAAGAAACAGTTAATGAGGAAACCGCCTGTAGAAAAGAATTTGACTTAATTGGATACTCTTTTGACTGATGGAATGTTTTTTTGGAGAAATACTGGCCAGCAGACTTTTTACTCAAAGATTTCAAAAACAGACTTTGTGGAAAGTATCAGACCGAGCTAAAATGCCAATCCAGTTACTGAGGATAATCTAATTTGAGAGGGAAGACATCGTTATGGCATTCTTTTGTAGTATGACTGCATTTGTAAACAATATGAGTGCATGAGTGAATGTTTCCAGGACTCTCTTAAGCTTTGTAATAGCTTTCAAATCTTAACTGTAGTACTGGCATGATGCTATTAAAACATCACAATGTGATGCATTGTTTCATTTTCATGAAGTCAATACAGATGGGAATGCTTATTTCTAATTACAATGAACAAAGTGCAGAGAAACATGTGCAAGCTTTATTAAATAGATAAATAAATAAATAAACATCACATATATTTAAGTATCGTTTTATGATTCCACAACAAGCGCAATCGCTGCATCTCTTTTTCTCTTTACAGCACCTTTTATAGTAAAGCAGGCAGCAATAAATATGCTGTGGCTATCATCAGAGGTTTTCTTTAAACAGCCTGCATCTTTCTTACACTGCACTTGCTACATCTCCATCTCTCTAGAGATCCATCTGCGATGTCAGTTTTTGTTTTGTTTGCAACAATCTGACTGCATATTTATGCTCCAATCCAAACATATATCATTATATACCACTCATGAATAAATATTCAAGACTAATATTTATATTTAAAACTATATATAAATATATTAAAAAAATTCATTGTGCATTCCAATTATTTTAAAACTGCTCGTTGAATTTATGTACGTAGGCAGGTATTAATTAACACTGTTGAAGTGCATGTTGAGAATTGTGTTTTGCGAAGTTTCATATGTTTTGCTTTCTTTTTGTTTTTATCTTGATTTATGTTTTTTATTTATTTATTGGTGTATTATTATTATTATGATAATACTGTGTTAGGTTGAACACAAATGTTTTTTAAATCAATTTTTCATACATTTAGAGCTTTGGTGTTGCAAACTTTACATTTAAAAGAGCATTACAATTAATTTTAATCAAACTGCAGCTAGCACAATAAAACAGAATAAATGTGATAACATAATCAAAAACATGACCTTCAATTTTTATTTTTAATTGAGTTTTTGCAAAGAAACTCTAAAAGCAACACCTTTTTTATTTTATGCACTTATTAACAAACAAATATTGCAGTCTTCACATTATATTCACAGAACCAGAGAGGGCTCAAAGTGAAATCTCTAGTGCCGGTTGCACCACTATATTATTTATGTATTATAATAAATAGCAACCCAAGCATTCAAAACGTCTTTTGTCTTCACATTAGGTCATTCTTTCAGTGTTGATTTGGTTATTTTGCACTGATTATACTTGGCCATCTATTAAGAACTAATTTCCTATCCTTTCAGTAATCTCTCACTTAGAATGGAAAATAATGTATCGAATGCACACCGAGTTCA
>JAUYWG010000042.1:3913778-3930273 GCA_034779775.1 Enteromius afrohamiltoni
AAAACACTGGCTTCTTTGTGATCCATTACATTCTGTAGTACTAGAGCTGCAATGACTGTTCAGAGGATTCAGTTGCATATAAAGCAGTGTAGTTTCAGAATATCAGAATTAGAATCAGAATTAGCTTTGTTCGCCAAGAGTGCGCAAACACAAAAGGAATTTATTCTGTTTTTTAGGAGCTTTTACTAGGAACAACAGTTTGTTTGTATTTAGACTAAAGGCATGTTTTGATATTGCCTATGATATTGCTTTTACACAACATTTAAACAAGCAAGTAATTAAGATTGAGTAATTACAGTTTTGACAGGAAATGACTAGCTCATTTACTGCAATGTCAGCAAATTTTTGTCCCAAAGAAGCCAACCTAGCAAACCAGGTGTGACGCCAAGCAAAGCTGGATCAACATATGTGAGTGGGACAGGCGACAGTTACCCTTCCCACCTGAAAGCATCCATAGGCTACTACATAAATAAATTACACAAGCTCCCATTCACAAGAAAAAAAGACAAAACAGTGATCGAAATAGAAATCTGTGTAGTTTGAACTGAAATGTGTTGGTGGTAGTGTGTGCACAACCAACCTAGAAATCCCCCGTTTTTTTAATCTCCATAAATAATACCCTCTTTCTTAAATCAAGCCAATGTCAGATTCTTGGCTGTGTGGTGTCACATAAAACAAGCCCCTCCCACGATTGTTTACTCAGACCAGCCATTGTTTCACCACCAGAGCAGATGAATGTCTCCATAGCGATTGCCGTGTGTGGTTGTTGGATGCAATAATAAACGTAGGGGTCGTCATTTACTCCAGAGGAGCTGAAGATGCAGTGGATTCAATTGGTTTTTGAAGGGAACTACCTTAATGCATCTATGCACATCATTTGTGATCCACACTTAGTTTAAGTACAAGCTTTTTTATGAATCTTTGCAAATCGCCTTTCCTTATAATGTGATACATAGCAAGTTTCACGATGAATGTGGCTAAAGTTTAAGGTCTCTAAGGTCAGCAGAGCTCATTGGCATTTAAAGAGACGTGCAACAAACAGACCTGCTTTTAAAAGAGCTTTTAAACAGGTTTGTTGGTGCATCAAGTGACTTTCTCATCTCCACCTGCATCTGGTGCTTATCAGTGTATTTCAAAGCTACAAAATAGATTTCACTACTTTAATAGGTTGGTATGTTAGCATTATATCAGTTATTGTGGTTTATTATTAGAAATTACAGTATTTAACTGTAAGTGTAACGTAAAACCGTTACCGTAAAATTGTTACCGTATTTTTTAGTTTTATTCTGGCAACCACAGCTGCCGTTTTTTTGACTGTAAATATTACATATTTTTTTTACAGTGAACCATTGATAAATTCTAACCAAAGTATGTTAAAGACTTTTTATTAGGACTCTAAAGAATCATATCAACCTGTATGAAACAGGCATCCGATGATCCCTTTGAAAAGAGGCTTTATGAAAAGTGTTTCACACATACACGTAATATAACCCTGCTTTTCAGTACAAAAATGTCCCTAAATGTGGTCAAACAATTACTCAAGGCAAATCTGCTACGCGGTAAGTATCCTATAAAAGAAAACATTAGCCACACAAAAGTTTTGTTTGTATAAGATAAGTGCCACAGCAAACATAGCCTATACCTATGAAGAAAAAATACCTTTCGCACAACATAAAAGTGTATAAAACATGCGGTTCTGTAAACGGAGCGGATGAGAGTAACTTGGGTTCCTCGGAACTCTCTCCATGGTGCTGAAGCGGTTGCCCAGGTGACACGATATCAAGGGCATCGGCGTTTCTACAGAGAAGCTGAAGCATCTGACGCTCACGAAACTCCAGTGATTCATGAAAACAAACTACCCGACACTCAACTTCTCAAAGCACACTTTAACCAACGTGTGTTGTCTCCAGTCTGTTTCCAAACACCGTAAAGCCGAAAAAACGCATTGTTTGTGAGCGTCTGTCGCTTTTATCCTGTTATGTCGATGTCCCTCGTGAAGTCGGTGTCGCTTTCTTTCCAGTGAACTGTGCATCCAAAACAAAACGTTTGCGCGTTTAACTTTCAAAACTGATATAACCTAACAGCCTATAACAAACATTCTCTCAACAAGTATTCCAACAAGTATAATACGAATTCCGTCTCAAGAGAAACCACGCAATTCAAGAAAAAGACGAAGAAGAAGAAAAAAAACAGGACGTAAATAAATTGCAAATAGACCGCTCTTAAATGTAGTTGATGCATCGATAGGGGGAAACATTGTGATGGAGCTCAGCTCGGTCTGATGAAATGAGAAGAATGGGAACCAGCAGATGCTATCAGGACCGGGTCGCGCACAGAGATAAATACAGCAACGCTAAGGAATGAAGGAGGACTCTTACCGCTCCGAATCAAGCCTCAGTGCGATTCTGTGTAATAATCCCGCGAAATAAACGTGAACCAAGCTGAATGGCGAAACGCTGCCCGTCGTCGCTCTTCAGTGCTGCTGCATCTGACGGCGCAGCTGCTGCTTCCACGCGCTGAGAGACTGAGCGCGCGACACGGATCAGCGTGCACGAGTCCACAGCGAGCTGCCTCCAGTGAGAGACCGTACAGCTCATGTGCAAAAACGATGAATGTTTGTATATCTAAAAACTGACTAATAGTCTTAGGTCACTGTGAAGTGCAATATGGTAACACAATATTTACTGCCTGACTACTGAAAATATTAACGCAACAATAAACCTCATCACAATATGCTATGTGTTTAGTAGTTTGGTGTGTGTGTGATGCAAAACATACAACATTTAATATAAAAAACATTTTTTCTATTCTTATAATATATTTAGTGCTGTGGATTGTAATAGACCTATTATTTATTTAATAACAAAGACGTGAACATGTGGATCTCGCGTACAACATAAGCTGTTGATGTTATATAGTATATATTTTATTTATATACCACTATAGTAGGCTATTATTTGTATTATTAGTAGTCGGAATAATTGGCTATGTTTATTTTGCATTATTCGTACATACAGTTCACAAAGCTAAATTGCATATGTTTTAGATCAGAAGCAGAGCACCATTGCTGATGACGGTAAAGGCAAAATAATCTGGTAATTGTACTCCCTCTGTTGGCCGCTGGACACACGTCGGTTTTTGCAAAGTGCTTCTGTTAGTCTATTAAATAATCAACTCGTCACTATGACACGTCATGCAATTACGAGGAAGTGGTCAGGCAAAGAAGTTTCTTGACTGACTGGTGTTTAAATATCAGCAGAAAAATAAAAGGTATAACGATCATAAATTGTCATTCTAAAAATGTTTTGAAATCCACTAATGCTAATTTATTTAGCATCTATGGAATACAACAGAAAACACTTGTGGTGGTCTTTAAGTTATATATATATATACACACAGTATATCACCACATATTAGTTATGGGGTACAAGCCCTGCCCCACTTAACATGTTACAGTAAATAAAGTGGGACATTACAAACAACAGTTTGCATTGATAATAATCATCATTCATATTTTGAACCATGTCAAACAAAAGTCATGACATTTCTTATGAAAGCCTGCTGTAGATAAAGGTCAGACATGAGGTTACATACTGTCCCGTATGTTAATCTAAAGTTAATAAAATCAATGCAAATATTATATTATTTTTAGGTTATTATTTATTTATTGTAGAAATCTGCTAAACAAGTTTTTGAAAATGTGAAATTGTCTAGTATTAGTTATTTTACCTGAATTTACCATTTACCTTTATTCACTCAAAGGCTACAAAAATAAAATGATAGTTTACTTTGAAGGACAGAATTCACAAAACATATTCAGTGGCAAGCAGTGTTTTTTACAGTAAAACAAGCATTTGTGTTCATGTAATAACAGGCATTGTTCTGCATAAATGACAATCTATTGAAACGGTGAAATGATTTTGAGAAATACAAAAATACAGGCAACTGCTCTAATCATTTCCCTTTTTCCTGGAATCAGTACATTATCATGAAATAACTGCAATAAAATAAAACGTAAATGAAAAGTATTTTATTTGTTAACGTAAATGGTAAACAGGTGCTATTTATTTAATAACTTGCTACCTTAAAATCTCAAGTAAATATACCAAGAAATAACAAGTTTGGGAATCCATGCATTACATGTAAATAAGAAATGATGTGAATTTGTGTATTTTAATGTGACTGAAGGCCTTTCAAAGACATATACATGGTTAAATTAAAACGAACACATTCATCAGAATCTGAATCAGTGCTGTAATGCCAAGAAAACACTTCTCAAGTTAAATCCTGTGATGTCCCTCAGTTTCTTTGTAACCTGACAAGTGACTGGTTTTTGTGTGAATGTCCACGAAACTGGATGAACTGGGTAATAATTTATTGCTATTATGTATTTACTATTATGTAATGACTTAAAAAGTAACTAGCCTGATTACAGTATTTTAAAACGTAATTTATTCATCTTTATTAATCTTCAGGTTTCTGATTAAGTAGGCCTAATCCAGATTATTACCCAGCACTGGAGACGAGGACATGCATAGCAAGAATAGCCCTCATGACAACAAAGCAAAGTTCACTGACAGTACCAGTCCAGTCTCAGAACAGGAGCCTTCTATGGGAAAGTTTATTAAGAAATCTGAAAGTCTGAAACATGTCTCCAAAACAGCTAGAGGCCTAAACGAAATATCAGCACGCTGTAGCAACTCGCTGGAAATTCTGTGTCATAGCAATTTCACATGCACCTGAAAGTACAGCACAAGAGGAGCTCGTCGACTGAGGAGTTTCCATTGAGGGCGGCGCTACGCTCTTTTCAGGAAGTGCTGGGACAGAGGAAACTTTGTTGTTATTGTGTTAAATGAAAAAAGTTCCTCGTTTGTGGCATTCATATCCAGGTGTGGAATGTTTGCACGTCCACATGACCTCTATCCCATCGAGACAAACGCGTCTGCGCCTGATGATCCGCTAACAATCAGAGATGGCTGCAGCGTCTCTCGTGGACCTCACACACTCTCAACGCGACGCTTGCGTCAAAAAGCGCATCAGCGAGTTCTGTGCATTGACCGGGAATGGCTCACAAGAGCCGATCTTCTTCGTAGCGGATCCGGAGAGCTCCTTGGGGACGGACAGATTTCCTAGAAGCTCTATTCGGGAGATGTTTATCGGGCTCAGCAATTCCCCACAGGTCGTGCGCGAGAGCTCGCTTTCAGCCGCGTTATACTCATTCAAACTGGCGATAGACAAAGAGGACATTAGTAACGTGAAGATCGTGACTTCGAGCCGCGGGAAGAGATTGTTTCAGGTCTACCAGGAGCTCCTTTTCACCTCTGCGTACGATTTTGAGTACAGTATCATGTTTGACAATCTGTCCTGTGAATGCTGTCTCCCGGGTCGGTGCGCAGACAGCGGCGCGCAGGCAGCTGACGCTAAACGTGAGCTCAGCACGTTTCTACAGCACCTACCAGCGCTCAAAGGAGACATTACAATTCTCAGATCTTCTTTAATTTCAGGTTAGCTATGCACGCTTTCACGATCACACGGGCCCACGCAGATTTGACTTTTATGCTTGTCGTTTTTATTGAACTGGTTATACAGGAATCTTTAATCTGAGTGCTGGCATCATTTTATTTGTGATGATAGCCTAAACAGACATATATTAAAATGAAAGCTGGCAAATAATAATAATATTAAGGATTATTATTGATTATTATTAATTATTATTGAACATTTTACTAAACATTTAGAAAAAAGTTTTTTTTTACATAATACATGTATGTGTACTGTGCGTATTTATTATGTATATAGAAATACACGCATAGAGTACATATTTTGAAAATATTTACATCTGTATACATTTATATATATTAATATTCTTATATTTCATGTTATATATAAATATGTTTAATATATAAGCATAACATACTTTTTTAAAAAATATATAAACGCATGTGTGTAATTTATATATACATAATATATTGTATATGCAGAGTACACACACCTTTGTTTCGGATGCAGTTGATCACGATTAATCATTCATAGTTTTTTTTAAACCAAAACATATAATGCAGTGCAATATAATGATGATTTACAGTCGAGCAAATAAACTTTCCTCTGCTACTCAGAGGATTACGTAAACCTGAGTTGCTTTAGTCTGGTATATGTTCATCTTGCTAAATTTACAACCAAATACATTCTTACTTTTACTAAAATCACTGAAGTTTTCACAGCAAAAAGACACTGTACCACAAGCTTAAATTATACTGAACGGTCCTTTACAGATGTGGCTCATTTTTGTACTTTCTTCAAAGTATGAACTATTGTTCGGGTGACATTATGCATGTGGAAGATTTTGCACAACAGGTTTTTCAAGGTTTTGATCATTTAAATGCCTTAGGAATTAAAGTATCGACTATGATCCAGCTTAAAAGGGATCATTTGGAACAGATGAAGGAAAATACAGCCAGTGATTATGTAGCATAGATGGGAACGCCTTCATTTCTGCTTAAAAGCAGCTCGGAAGGCATCTGATGTAGGCAGTGTGAATGTCTAGAGCTGGAATCTAGACAAAGAAGAAACACAAGTATATTAAACTCTTGAAAATGTTATTTCATCATATTTAACACCTTCCGATCAGTCAGTCTATGTCTCTATTTCTTTCTCATTCAAAGACTGCTTCAGTCATGGCTTCTCCACTCGTAACGGGGGTATATCCTACATCAGCACTTTGAGCTCACTCAACCTCTTCTGTAACCCGCGGCGTAAAGACTCCAGAACCGTGGTGGCCGAGAACCTCCGGCGGCTCGGCCTGCAGGCTGGATTTCACCCTCAACACTTCAACCTCATAAAGGTACTTTATCACAAAAAAATATGAGGAAGTTGATCTTTATGCAAGCAGCATATCCTAACTCTACACATTTTTAATACCTCCTCACTGACTGATTTGATCATTTTAACTTTAAGATTAACATTATACTACATAGCATTAACTTTAACATTCAACCTTTCCTACATGCTTGTTTTTACAAAGATATGATCTTAAGAAACTTTTGCTTTCAAATGCTCATGCATACACGATTAAAATTAGGTTAGTGCACAAATATATGTGCATATTAATTTATTTTAATTTAAATACTATTATTAACCCTGTAAAGACTGACAAATTGAAATAATAGTAAGAAAATCTATTTGTCTTTTAAATAAAACGGTTTATTAAATATAAAATAGAGTTTTGGTAAAACTCCATTATAACTGCACACTAGTTAGTTAGTTAGAATTGTTCCAACATTAATAGGCATTAGTGGGCAGTTTATAAATGCAGCTATAAATGTTTTGTTCTTGATTATATCTACAATGTTTAAATATTGCATTTTCATACTTTATTAATGATCAATTTATCATTTCTAAATTATTCAGTCATCAGTGGTCATTTAGGGGAAGTAAATGATTAATAAATTATTAATATAAATTAATAAATCTTATTATTTAGATACGGTGTAAATAAATGCTTTATAGTGATACGTAACTCTGAAATATTGTTTTGTAATATGCTTATACATTTATTGCTGCACTGCTTACTAATGACTAATCATTTTGAGACAACACTTTATAAAGCATGAATAGACTATTTACTAATGCTTAACTAATGGTTGATAGCGTGCAGTTATTATAAAGTGTTGCAGAGTTTGGGTATCATTTTTGATACATCATGCATTGACTGATCTTTCTACGTATTGATTGCCTGTGTGTTTGTCATTGACGTCAGTGTAATCATGCAAGTGATGTGTGGGTGATGGGCAAACCCGCCCCCGACAGTTACGACGGCATGGTGACCAATCAGGTGGGCGTCGTCATAGCAGCACCAGGGGCCGATTGCATGCCGCTGCTCTTCACTGACCCCATTGCAAAGGTCATTGGAGTAGCACATGCAGGTGAGTCACATCACCATGCCAGAAATCTTAATGCACCTACAAATAGACCAAATTTGACAGGTTAATTGATAGATCAGTGTTAGATCTAAAACCTTCAGGCTTCTGGTCTATGGGAAATATGTATTCATTCAACCTGAAACAGGAAAGGGAACTCAAAATGAGATTCCAGTCCGAAGGGAGCTGACATGTTCAGTTTGAAGAGCTCTGTAAATGACAAAGGGAGAAGGGGAACATATACAATACATCACTTAACAGGAAGTGCCTGGAAAAGGAAATTAACCTGCTAGTCTTTACACATAACTCAGTAATAAAAAAAACAAACACAGTGATAAGATAAGTTGAGGCGCCAGTGTTTTAATAAGCCTTAGTCCAAGGTGTGCTTAGTTTGCAGCTGTTCATGGATATAAAGTGTGTGAGATGCCACAAATATCATGATCATAGCTAAACAAAAGTGAATTTTATTAAAATGTATTATGTGTGTGAGTGACGTGATGCAATAATAATAAAAGTGATAATTCATTTAGTTAATATAGATTGTATACCACATATTATACTATGTCACTTTTTGTCTGTGTGATGATTTATTACTGTTTTAGTGCTTTCAAATACCAAAATTTACATTGATTGAATTATTAATAATTTATTATTTATATAACGATGCGTTAATGTTAATATATACAGTAGACAGAGCTGGGTAATGGATAATGTTCCCTAAACTGTGTAATGTATAACAGAATACAATTTGTAAATAATCTACCCATCTCTCTATATAGATATTAATAAATACATATATTCTGCTGTTATATTCAGACATTATGTCTGAATTATGACTAGGATGTTCCAGCTGGATGCATTTTGTCAAGTGAAGTGAATTTAAGCAGATATCCTGTGCACAGGGAGTAGTAAACACTGCGTAGGGATCTTGTCAATCGAAACACAGGAAATAAACACACATGATGCACAGTCATAGAAAGCAATTTGTTTTATCTGAAACGCAGCTGGAATTGGAATATTCCCAGAAGGGTAAATGGTAATTGAGTTATTCTGAGTGGTGCTGTCATTGCTGTGCTGTGCTTACATAATCCTTGTTTATGCCATTTGAGAGCTATATACACACACACACTATCATCATTTTCTGTCTTTTTATATATATAATATTGTCTTTTAATAGTATTCCAGAAATTACCTTCCAGGTGTAGCATAAATAGTATGAATAGAATAGTTGTTTATCTGGGGTTTCTTGTGTGTGTCACAGGCTGGAAGGGAACACTCATGGGAATTGCAATGGCAATGGTGAATGCCATGGTGTCAGAGTTTGGCAGCAGGCCTGCAGATATCGTGTGTGTGATCGGGCCTTCTGTTGGGCCGTGCTGCTTCACTCTGGAGCAGGATTCTGCCCAAGAGTTTTACGCCATACACCCAGACTGTGTTCGACATAAGGACTCATCTAGCTCTTATGTCGACATCAGACTTGCAACCAGGTAAACATCAAAGGCCAGGCCTTTAACTGCACACCAGAGACCTGCTTCAGTGATCCCTCTGTCCTCTGAGTCACTCACAGAGGTCACGTCACTCCCCGAAGTGACTCTTAGTAATTAACACCACTGACGTTAAGCTGATTGATGTGAAGGGTAATACATTTCTGTTAGAATATAGCAGAAAAAAACACTTTGGGGGAATGGATGCAGACCAATTCTAATTCTACGCTTCTCTCAAATTTGTGATATTTTTAAATCTTACTTAAAAATAAATTTTTGCGTTTGGCTTTTTGTTGTTTTTAATGTGGAGTGGGTTTTTAAAAAAGATTTAGAATTAACAGATTCTCTATTTTTGCCATTTATTTGTATTGTTAAGTTTTTATTAGTGCTGGGCACCGATTAATCAAGATTTTTTTACATCTAAAATAAAAAGTGTTTGTGTACGTATTATGTCTATTTTGCTTAAATGTACACAGATTCTTCTATATTAAATATATTTATACAAAATGAAAAATTATTTGAATATATATATGATAATACATTGTAAATATTTTCTACATATGTACTGTATGTGTGAGTATTTATATACATATAATAAATATTATGTACACACATTTATTAAATATAAATAAAAACTTTAATTTCGGATGCGTTTAATCACGAATAATCATTGCCCAGTTCTAGTTTTTATTATGTTAAGTGCTTTTAAGGATCTTATTTTATATGTATTGTTTTTTATTATATTTTTGATTGACCAGCCAATCATGCTTTGACTTTTAGAATACTGCTGGCCAGAGGTGGAATTAAACCGGATCACATCGAGGACATCAGGATCCCACAGAAATCTGAGCCTACACTCTGCACCTCCTGCTGTCCTGAGCTATTCTTCTCTCACGTGAGAGATGGACTCAACTTTGGGACTCAGATTGGCTTTTTGTGGATCAAATAATCCTGAGACTGAAACAAAATCCAGAAACATTACACATTTGTGAATCCATTCATGGGGAAGAAACTAAATCACAGTACATACATTAAAAATGTAATTTGGTTAGTTCACAAATGTCATTCCAGCTTCACATATGTACAAAAATACACTTGCAATTAATAGAAGGATGTAGAAATTCCTTGCTTTCTAACTTTAAATTTGACTTAAAAGCTTACTGCTGGTCCTGATCAGCAGCGTTTTCAAGATTTTGTCACTTTTAGGCTGAATGAATTATAACAGTTGTATAGACTATGTAATATACGTTTATTAAATAGCATTTATATACAAATTGTTGATTTTGAAACCAAGATAGTTCAGTTTCCACATTTTATTTAGCGAATTGCTAAAATGTTGAATTATACTAATAATATGAAACAGATAATTTCATGTTTTTGACGAAATCCAGGTCCAGATAATAAAAAGATGACAAAAAGTAGAAGCCTTTTTCAGCAGTGCCAATGACTTTGGAAGAAATAAACCTTGAAATGCATCATTCAGTAACTGTCTGTTAATATCCGTCGGTATGAGAGTGATTTGTGTGTTTTTGTTTTTAGTCTATTTTTCATGAACTCTCACCGAGAGGTTGAATTTGACTGTAAATGTACACTAGGGGGAGCTAATTGTTAGCTAATCGTGTTAGCATGACCGTTCACATATTATAACATATTTATTATATTACATACCAGTAGACTTATTGTTTAGTGTGCGTGTTCGCTTTAACTGCACTAACCAAAATCATAACAAACAGTTGCAATTAATTTGTCGTGTCAAGCTTAAAACTATGCAATCACATATTTGTGTACTGTAGCTTATTACTAAAAGTACTTGTAAAATATGTGTCCATTTGCGGTATTTAACTATATAAATATGTATTTGATATCTGTAAATTTTTCCCATCTGTCTTAAGAGGGCGAGAGCTTGTATATTTAGTGAGAGATGCTGACTGTTGGCTGGTGTACAAGCGCCCTTCAGCAGCGTCACAAGCAACCTTTTGTCTTCAGCAGCACTTTTGCGGTGTCACAAAAACATCTCAGCTATTCCTTATCGAGTGCTGCTGAAATGGTCATCAGGTCATTAGTATGACGTGATGTTTTGAAGAAAGACCCTTAATTGTCAGCATCATGAGCATGTTCTTTTAAGGCAAGTGATTGTGAGTGTTTTCAGTGTTGACAAAATGACATCTGCTGACCTACTAAAGCATCAGGCATAGTCAAGACATGTAGCTACCTCAGCTACTAGCATACTGTACTAATAAGTAGTGCTAGAAGGTTACTTTGGAAAAGTTACCCTATCTAAAATCTAATAAGTAGTTTAAGCACATGTTTATCACATTTAAACATGTAAACAATTCTGTGAGATCCTTCATTGCATGAATTAAAATTATAAGATTTTAATCTTAATGCACAGCCAAAAAAAAAAAAAAATCAGATTTTGCTATCAGGTTAAATGCAGATTTAGAAGTATAACAAGAAATAAGCTACTGATTTTGAATTAAAATCTTTATTGTGTCTTTGAAAATAAAGCATGTACATAAAACCGCATAGGAAATAAAGCAGGTATCTAATAAGAATGTGTCCGGACCTTCTGAAATATTGGTGTCTCGTATTTTAGAGCAGTCACTGCGATTTATTAAAATAATCAGTCAAATCTGTGTGAACCTGTGTGCAGAGAAAAAAAAAAATCAGATGTAACCTTTGTAATCGTTAACATTTTCATAAGTAACTAATTCAATTACTCATTTTTCTCAGTAACTGACTACAAGTACGTGTACTTTGTAGGTAATTTAGTTACAGGTTACTAGTTAGTTGCAATGCATGGACTAGTTCTAGTTTTAGTATCCTTAATTGCATGTAATGTGAAATGTTACCAAAAATAAAGTAAACATGAACTGTGTAATCCACCAGAATTAAGGATCGTTATGAGAAAGGCTGAATAGGAAAATATACAAATCGTGCTAAATGCCATCTTCTGTCCCAAGAAAATGCTTTACCCAAATATACTTATAAGAAAAAATGTTGATTTCTAATTCAGAGCTATCAGGGTGGTTTTAATTACCGTTCACCTCGCGTTTCATCACGTCTACACAGAGAAAAGTAGCTTCGGCTGTGGGTAGCATGAAGCTGAATGTTTGTTGTCACAACTAACGACTAAAATGACCAGAGCATTAAAAACAGCAAACATCAGTGAATCACTGGTGTTAAAAACAAAGAAGCCTGTATTTATTGGTGCATCCTTTCTGTCCTCTCTATGTGTACACCAGAAGCACATTTATTAGTGCAGAGGAGCAGAGCTGAAGCACAACCAAAACAATGTGTTTCCGTAGTTTTATTTTTATCCGGTACGGGTCCATAAATGACAAAGTGTTGTTTCAGTTCTTAAACAACAGCTTAAGTACGATTTCTTGGCCACTGGGGCAAATGTGGTATTAATATTAGCGACAGATGAATTTATGTCAGTGTTGCATACTTTGATTTTATGCATGTTCATCCATCGACATCACTAACAAGGGATATGGGTTTCGGTTCTCCTTTTAATCATTGATAGCTCTATTATTCATGTCACTTCAGCAATGCAGATTATGCTCACTGTATTTATCAAAACAATTTTCGTACTCATTTTTAGGTTGCAGCACAGCATTTAAGATACTATAGCGCTCTATAGTTGACTCTCTGGCCTTTTGTTTTTCTTACAAATCTTTTCTCTCAGTTTTTTTCACACTTAGCTTTCAGTTACTTCCTTGTGCGTTTAACTGGGATTAGAGATTAATAGAGCAGGTCAAGTATTTATGTGAACTGTGAATTTTCAACATCTTTTAATAACTGGGCCCCGTATTTAAATATAGATTTAAGTGCCTTACAAAGCCTTTCCTGTGAGGTCAAACCTCATATTAATAAGCTGCTTTTATGTGGGCCATGCATGGAGAAAAGAAAAGGATGTTCCTTTCCTTGCAACAGATGAGGAATTTCTAAACGCAGCTGTGATGTCCTGAAAATTACTTTTCAGCATTGCAGAAATGCGCTTAATCATTCTGTTTGAGAGCACACATTGTCTCGTGTATTAAAGCCAAAGCACATTAGCATTACACATGCATTCACAGAAACACTAGTATTGTGGGTATTGCACTTTAGACCATTATATTTGCCAATCCACACGATTCCATTCACGATTCTGTGGTACTGCATGATCAGCACAGTGTTCCCGATTTATGACTTCAGCTCAAGCCTCAGATTTCCTGTAAGTTACTGAAGCAATCGACACAAATATCCTTTGTGCTCCGTGAAACACTTCCAAAGAAACTGCATGTGCAGACTTGTAAACAAATAAGTGAAAGTTAAATTACATTAGGGATATGGGATATAGACATGTGGGTGAGGGTTGGCAAGTCCAGAGGTATTGAAGAACTCATCTGGGAACCAGGTGTACATGTCTTGGCCTGGGTTTGAATGCTTTAACTCCTGTGCCGCTGTTTGTTTTATTAACCTGCATTCCAACGTAATCTACATTAACAATGAGCAAACACATCATACATTCAGTCTTACTAGAAATCACATGATCTGGCCATAAAGGTGTAGCCGTAAGGAGGCGTTTGAGCAGCTAGTGGGTGTGCTCACAGTGTGCTCAGACAACCTGATCTCACAGAATTGCGTGAAATAACCACAAACTCTTAATGCATAATTCCGTGTTAGTGTCACCTAATCATCAAAAATTGCGTGAGAGGCTCACGTAAAAGATTACAATGTAAGTCAGTGACAGGCATCAGCCGTGATCCACTCACGGATTTGGATTCAAATATTAGGTAATGATATTGCCATTATTGCATATGTATTGGGGTGTGATTTTTCAATGTAAATGGTCACAACAGTTTTATTTATGTTAATTTATTTATAAATTTATGAGCACGTAACCCAACACCTGCCCCTAAACCTACCATCCGTTAATAAAACACAAGATAAAGCAGCAGTTACAACTACCAACATTATTTATTAAAAATTATTAATATTCGAATTATTCAGAGGCAAAAGGATTGAACACCATCTCTGTCTGCAGTGACTCATCTGGCTGCTGCTTTGAGCAAATTTAAAAAATGCCACCTGGAGAATCCTTACATCAGCCTTGGTTATAAAATTCTATTGGCTCTCGCATGTCTCGTGACCGATCGCATCGTGCTGTTGTGAAATGTTATTGGCTCTTGAGTGTCTGTTCATCGATTTGCGTCATTCTACAGGACGAGAGTGTGTTTTGAATAAGAGTCAACGCGTTAACAGAGCGGGATAATTTCAGTGATTAAAACCTTGTATTTTACTCTCTTCTTCGCATAAAAGACATTGTATGGCTTCAGAAGGACTTGAAATACAACAACTTTTTAGTAATGTTTTTTTTCCTACTGCTTATGGACAGTTTTTGCAATAAATACCTGTGACTGCGCTTATTTTGTCTGTCTGTGTTGATATTGTTAAGATGTTGGTAGGTTTAGGGTAAAGGTGGGGCTAGGTGCTACAATAAAAGGATAAATTTAATATCAGATGAATTTGGTTATCCATGAGTGGTTCACGGCTGATGCTGTCACAGACACACCAGGCTCCACTATCCAATCACAGCGCTCACTTTCCCCTGACTACTGATCACCTGCACCTGACTTCACTAAGGATATCATCACGCACAGTTCTAAAGCACACACCACACTGCAGTCATTGTCTGATCTTGTCTTTCTACGACGTGGACTCATTCTGGCAAGACCTTTCGATAATACCGATTGACTTACCTGAATACTTACCTGCTAACCTCTCTTCAAACTTCCTGCAGTCTCTGCATTCCTTCTAGGCTCCACGGAATCCAGCTCCAACGTGGTTGTGTGTGGTGTGTGCCCATCTCCTCAGCAACTCCAACGATCTCCTCTACTCCAGCGATCTATTGAAACAAAACAAAGACTGGTCTCAGTAACTGTATCCTCATCAGCAAAATCTGCTATTCACAGTATTGCCCCACCTGGTTTACTCCGTAACGAATTGTTGTTGATAAACTGCACTGTAAATAAAGAACACTGTCATACTTACCATCCGCAGTCTGTCCACTTCTTGACAGATGCCTGTCACTGAATTACATTGCAATCTTTTACGTGGTAGTATCACAGAATTTTCGGTGATTACGTGACACCAACACGGAATTATGCATTATGAGTTTGTGGTTATTTCACGCAATTCTAACTATAATGTTTTAATAGTCGTTATAATTCTTTGAGAATAGGGAAGTTCACACCACAGCTAAAGAGTGCAACAGTCAGGTTCAGAAGTAGGTTATAAATCCCATACATTTTTAGATAAACGTTTAAGACAGACATACAGTACTGTGATCTCTCTCTCTCTCTCTCTCTCTCTTTATATATATATATATATATATATATATATATACTCCACTTAAGGTTCATAAGAGCACAGTGGCCTCCATGATCCTTAAATGCAAGATGTTTGGGACGACCAGAACCCTCCCTAGAGCTGAGCTATCGGGGGAGAAGAGCCTTGATGAGAGAGGTAAAGAAGAACCCAAAGATCACTGTGGCTGAGCTCCAGAGATGCAGTCGGGAGATGGGAGAAAGTTGTAGAAAGTCAGCCATCACTGCAGCCCTCCACCAGTCGGGGGTTTATGGCAGAGTGGCCCGACAGAAGCCTCTCCTCAGAGCGAGACACATGAAAGCCTGCATGGAGTTTGCTAAAATACACTTGAAGGTCTCCAAGATGGTGAGAAATAAGATTCTCTGGTCTGAGACTAAGATAGAACCTTTTGATCTTAATTCTAAGCGGTATGTGTGGAGAAAACCAGGCACTGCTCATCACCTGTCCAATACAGTTCCAACAGTGAAGCATTGGGGAGACTGATTGCAATAGAGGGAAAGATGAACGCGTCCAAGTACAGGCATATCCTGGATGAAAACCTTCTCCAGAGTGCTCAGGACCTCAGACTGGGCCTAAGGTCTACCTAACTTTCAACAAGACAATGACCCTAAGCACACAGCTAAAATAACGAAGGAGTGGCTTTACAACAACTCTGTGACTGTTCTTGAATGGCCCAGCCACAGCCCTGACTTAAACCCAATTGAGCATCTCTGGAGAGAC
>JAUYWG010000042.1:3931418-3978787 GCA_034779775.1 Enteromius afrohamiltoni
GGACTCTGATTTTCGGATTTGCCTTCACCATCCTTGTACACCGTTGTTGACCATTGCCTGTTTTTACCACCCTGTATTCTTTAAATAAACACCTTGCGAGTGGATCCGACTGCCTCCCGTGCTCGTTCATAACACGGTAACTTTTTCAAAAGGTGTATTTTTGTACTTAAAGACTCCATTTTGGTACCTTGAAGGAACATATTAGTACTTAAAGGGTACTTATTTCAATCTAATAGGTACAAAAATGTTTCATTTGAAAAGGTGCCGCCCCAGTGACAGCTTTTGTACCTTTATTTCTGGGAGAGATAGGAAGAAAACATCCAAAATAGATGTCCAAAAGTTTGCATCTGTAGATTTCATATCTTTAAATTACAATAAACTTAAGTGTACTCAACTGTGCTTTTAACACATTAAAAAAAATGATTTAGTAGCACACTTGAACCTGTTTTGTATTACAGGTTTTCTACAGTGTTAGTTTTAAATATGCAAATGAGTCATTATTTAATGAAATATGCACTACTTTACATACATTTCTAATACAAAAGTCTAAACATTTTACAAATTCCTGTTTGTTTTGACATACTAAATTAAAATATTTGGGGCATCTCATATTTGTCACTTAATGCAGGAAATGAACGGACAGAAGACACAATATTTTCAACATTTTGGGGTATTAAAATATGGAATATAACCAAGAAAACTATATATGTGACCCTGGACCACAAAACCAGTCATAAGGTGAGATTTTACAAAACTGAGTTGTATAAATCATATGAAAGCTCAATAAATAAGCATTCTATTGATACATGGTTGGTTAGGATATGACAATATTTGGCCGAGATGCATCTATTTGAAAATCTGGAATCGGAGGGTGCAAAAAAAATCGAAATACTGAGCAAATCACCTTTAAAATTGTCCAAATGAATATCTTATCAGTGCATTTTACTAATCAAAAATGACATTTTGATATGTTTACAGTAGGAATTTTACAAAAAATCTTCATGGAACGTGATCTTTACTTAATTTTCTTTTGGCATAAAAAAAAATCAATAATTTTGACCCATGCAACGTATTTTTGGATACTGCTACACATAAACCACAGCAACATAAGACTGGTTTTGTGGTCCAGGGTCACATATGAACAAATCCCTGTACAATCCTTGAGGATATAGAGAGAGATAAAAATGTCAAGTCTGGTAGGTACTACTGAAGTGGAGATTTATGTTTTTATTTATTTTTAGATTTATTTATGTGCAGGAGAAAAAAAGCCTTTAAAATATGTTTCAAGAGTTTGCGCTTCCTCAATATTATAAAGCGAGTTTGGCGTGCTGTCGGGGGCGAGCTGGGGTTCGGTGAACCTCAAGCCCTAGTAACTCTAGCCCTAGCTAGGGCAAGGCCCTGCATGCCCCCCGGAAGGAGCGAACCGAGGAGAAGGGGAGGAGGAGGGAATGCAAAAGAAATGTTTGCATTTCGACCACGCTTTCTCTCGAAATTGGTTAGAACTACATTTAGTAAAAACACAAATAGATGAAGTGCTACAAAAGAAACACTTAACAGTGACTTTTTGATGTTTACTTTCCATTACCTTACGAAAATCCAAAAAGCCCAAAATCTCAAACTTGACAGGTGCATGAAAAAAAAACAGTGTTTTTGCCCCTTAAGTACTAAATTATCGCGCAAAAATAGAGCACTTTAAGTACATTATGGAAGTTTTTGTCTAGAGACATGTCTTTAACGGACCGCTCTTTTGTTTAGTGCATGCATCATCTTGTCAGAGTTAACATCTGCCACATTTACATTTATTTAATAAGAGGCGCGTTGATCTGCCAGTCATGTCTTTCATGACAAACTCTTCTTATCTGTTTGCATAGTGATGTACTCCAAAGTTAATGACCAAACATATCTTTATAAAAGTTGACAATGTTTGGTTTTAAAAACCGACCACTTCTCTGCATTGATGTGGCACTCTTCCAGCCTGCTCCAACCCACTCTACTCTGAGCTTTAAGCAGATTTTTCTTAGCTGACACACTACAATAGAAGTCTTGAGCAAACACACCTGCAGCTCTAGTGTTTGTAAACAGCAGAAGACTAGGCTGTCAGTCACGCTGGACGCTAAGGTTAGCTGGCATCAGACTGAAATGAGCTCATTAGGTGAGAATGTAAACGGCTGCTGACTTTCACCTGAATGCCTGCCCTGTCACACACACGAGGAGCTCTTCTCTAGCACTTCTATGGGGAATCCCATCTCAAACATTACATCATTCCTGACAGCGAGCAGCTCATTTATGCACGGAGGAGGTTGGAGAAGCGCTCAGCTGTGTGTGTTCAGGATTTGGCACGAGGGGACAAAATGTTAAGCTCCTGCACACTAAAATCAGTAAAACACACTCAAACTGTCCCGTACATTCCTGCATCTTCACATAAATAGAGTGCACTGCGGTCACATTACTATTTGTAGTGAGAAATTTTAGATGTATTTTTCAACATATGTTAACCTGAAAACTAGCATGAAAACTAAGTTTTAAGAAACATCATATCAAATATCTGCCATGCTGCAAAAAAAATGATAAAAAAGGTTATTTTTGGCCTGGCCCACCGCAGAGAATTTGATCTTGTCAAATAAATTAATTATTAAAATCAATCAACAATTTCATTTGTGTGTGGTGTAAGCTATTCAACTGATAATACATGACGTGTAATAAAAATCATTTAAAACGTTTAATTTAGCTTATATAACATTAAATATTCTATTATAAAATGTTTCTACAACATTCTGTAAATAATAATAATAATAATAATGATAATGATAAATCAGCTCTTACACTTTGTGTGTGTTAGACTTTGCTCCAAATTTTTATAGCTCAACCATTTGTTAACATGATTGTAATATTATTGAAAAAGAGGTATCAGAAATCTAATTTGATCATAAATATAACTACAGTTTAATTAGGTTGTTTCGTAGGCCTCTTATTTGCAAATTTGTCATTTATTTGTTTATGAATTTATTTATATAAAATGTATAAAAATCTAAAATTATTTGTGTGGGTGTATATATACATATATACAGTGTGTGTGTGTATAGATATATATATATATATATATATATATACAGTGTGTGTGTGTGTATATATATATATATATGTATATATATATATATATATATATATATATTCTAATGCAAATACAAATAATTTCTTATATGATTTTTTTTTATATTAAATGTATATACATATATAATTAGATATTTTTTTATGTTTTATTTTATTTTTATTTTTTTATTTGTATTATATATTTACTATTTCCATTCATTTATTTAGTAATTCACCCAAAAACAAACCTGCAAATCTAAAAATAAAACTGTTCAAAAAAATGTTTATTTTTCAGTTCTGAATGTAAGCACTGCCTTCCATTGACCACTTGCTGAAAAACTAAAACAAGCATTATTTATAGTTTCAAACTCTATTTTGTACCCTGTTTATGGAAAGCGTCTTCTCTTGTGTTTGATGTGAAAGTGCAGGCAGCCCCAAACAGAGCGTTTTTTTTTTTGTCAGTCCACCTCGCAATGTTTTGGCAGCGCATAGTTATTCTCCAGACTGCAGTTTACTTTAAGCTCACTCAGCAGTCAGGGAACTCCCACAAATCCAAATAAAGTCTGAAAGCAGACCGCGAGCGGCCTTACCTGGCCACCGTGACGTCACGAGGCTGACGCGTCTTCCTAGAAAGATAAGGTCACCATGGCACATGTTTTCAAAACAGCACGGCTGGAGTTTCGGATGAAACCGCAGCTCTGGGAGCAGCCAGGCATGGAGACTGTTTGTTTTCATAGGCAGGGCAGCAGAGAAACTCCGTCACAACTAATTCCATTGAGTCTCAAAAAGCATTTGCTGCTCTCTCGCTCAGAACGATGTCTTGAGGTGACCCACTTTCCTCTCCCGTGAGCGCTGACCCAGGTTGGCATAGATGCCTTATTCACAGCGACTGTGTTTCAGCTCACGCTTCTGAAGTTTGGTGTGGCTGGATTTGGTTTGGGAAGACCCAGTAGAGCGAGTGGAAGGAGAGCTGACTTGTTTGGAAAGCTTGACTTGAAGGAAAGCTGATTGTTGTTGACTTTGCTGGCGAGTCGAGTCGAGACCAGCTGGGCTTCTTTGAAAGTAATCTAATGGCTTTGGAGCAGCTGAAAGGCAGCAGTTTTGGTGTGTTTATCCAAATAAAATGTCCTTTGATTGTGGTGAGGGTGTGAGGGAAAACCAAGTGTGTAAATATTGGTGTTCGGGCACTGGAATATGTCGTTTGAGCTAGTTAAGGTATGTTATAGTGAGTTTTAGTTCGCCCGTCTGTCATGGTGAGTGAATGTGTGTGTGTGTGTGTGTTTTGCAGGCATGTGAGAGTCGTTGAGTAGATCAAACACATGCACACTCTTGTACAGTCAGAGCAGCTCTGTCGTGACTGCGTGCCGAAGAGGATGAGTCCGTGTGCCGTTTAATATTCAGGACGAGTGTAAATCAGCTGCACATCACAGACATTGCTCTGCAGTCATTAGAGCAGCAGAGCAGAGAGAAACAACAGACCCATTCACAGCAGAACGACATGAGACCACATCCGTTCTGACGAGATTAAACAATTACATGTTCTATCTATATATCTTTTCTGTTTGTTGTAGACCCAAATTATGCTTTATATTAGAATAGTTTGTTTTATAACAGACATATATAATAATAATAATAATAATAGACAGATGTAATTCATGCAATTTTACAGCCCAGTAATTTGCTGACTCTGACTTCATAATTGATATGTTACGTATTTTGTTTATTTGTATATAATTCTTTTTTTTTTTTAATTGTATTTCTTTTGCACTTTTTATTTGTCAAAGAAAAAACATATCCACAAAAATATTAAGCAGCACAACCAATTTCAATATTGATAATAATAACAAATGTCTCTCTGTTACAATTTACATTTTAAAATATATTCAAAGAAAAAATAGTTTTTTCATTGTAATAATACTTAATAATAATGTTTTCACTGTACTTTAATTTACTATACCTTTTTTTAGAACCCTTTAAAAATCTTAGAACCCCATAATTAAAAATAAATAAACAAAAATATCATATTTATACAATAATATACAACAATTTATCTTTATCTTTTAATTATAAATATATATTTAAGCTATTGTACTTTCTGTGATTTCCATTAACAATAAGACATTTTCCTAAAATATTATTTTTCCAGAACATGTAGTTATATTTCGCATTGTTTCCAATATATTTGTGGCGCTTATGTTCTGATGATGCAAAACATTTTTCAGATGCTTTGCATACAAATCAACACAAGTTGTCCAGTTACAACTGACAGAGCTTCCTCTCTAAAGTGCTTTCTATTCACAATAAATATCCTGCGTACTAAAAATCTGTTAGCACATTTTACTGAATTGTTTGGCATTAATACTCATTTTCATTTGTGTATAACCATATGGAGGTCAAACGCCACTTTATTCCTTGCCCACACACGCCACGGGTCATGTCCACCCCGCATGATGAGATGTTTGTTTTCATTTCCATTCACCAGAAGAATCCACATCCTCCTTCTTTCTGAATTCATATCCCTCACGTATGACCTGTTCTCTGCCGCTGGGCCGCTCTCCGAGGTTTTCCTGGGTCAGACTGGCTCGCTTTGTGTCCCTTTTGTTGCCGAGCGCTTTGTTCCTGTAAAGGGTTGATGGCTTAAACGGGGCGGGTGTGCTAAAATAGTTTTGTGTGGGCAGCAGCATAAACAATATGGCCAGTGACAAGCTTACAGATGCACTAGAAGTGTTTGACAAAGAAGAAAATGACAGCGGTAATCGTTCGCAGAGCTGAAACAATACAGGCTGAGTAACGCGACACGGCCCTGCTCTTCATATTCCCTCCACTTCATTGATGAGCCAAACACAGACTCCTCCTGCTCCATCCAAAACAACTACACCCGGGCCTAAAACCTCTGTAATCCCAAGATTTGCTAACAATTATTAAATCTACAAGACACTCCCTCAACTATATCCACTAAGAAACTCCCAAGTATGTTGTACTGTCTGGTTGCTATAAAGTTCACTGCAAAAATATCATTGAATGATGTCTTTGAATGTCATTTTTCAGACGTATCTTGATTTACATTTATTAAACATTTACAGCATTTTAATGGATGTATGAATTATTAAGAATAAACCTAAAAAAAAATGCAATTTACACAGACAATAACCTGAAAACCCATCTTCTATGAACATGTTTTTAGTTATAAATTAATTAAATGTTTATGTCTTTATATCATAATGAAAAAAACTATTCATTATTTAAACCAACATGCAGCAGAAAAAAAAATATTTTTTATTAGTTCAATAAAAATCATAAATTATTATTTAAGCGTGTTAATACAACAATAATGTCATATTTTTATATAATATTTGTCATATGTATAATCAGTATAATAATAACAATATTTTTACCTTAATGTAAACATTAAAAAAACTGGATGTCTTAAAGAGGCAGAGTCTCTCAGAAGTAAAGATGGGCAGAGGCTCTCTAGTCTCTGAAAGAGGGCATAAAATTATTGAGGAATACTTTAAAAAACAGTCAAATTGTGAAGACTTTGCAAATCTCACCATCAACAGTGCATAACATCATCAAAAGATATTGGAGAAATCTCTGTGTCTAAGGGATAAGTCTGAAGATTGTTGAATGCCCGTGGTCTTTGGGTCTCAGGCGACACTGTTTCTCTCATCGGCATGATTCTGTCACTGGCGGTACTAAATGGGCTCAGGAATACTTCCAGAAACCACCAGTAAACACAATGTACCGAGACATCTGTAGATGCCAACTAAAGCTCTATCATACAAAAAAAGAAGCCATATGTGAACATGGTCCAGAAGCAGCATCCTGTGGGCAAAGGCTCATTTAAAAGGGACTGTTTTAAAGTGGAAAAGTCCAAATTTGACATTCTTGTTGGAACAGAGAAAGAACACTCGATTCAAAAACCAGCATCTCTGATGGTATGGGGTACATAAGTGCATACAGTAGTTCAGATTAGAGCCCTGCGCGGGACTGTTTTCTTCATCCTGCTCCCGCCCGCGCCCGCCAAATTTCTGACCATTACCGCCTGCACCCGCAATATGTATGTCCACTCCCGCTCGCACCTGCAAAACTTTGAGAATTTATTCCCACACTATAATAGACCCGGCGGGTCCCAATCCCAATGCAGCCCTCTAGTTCAGATCTTTCACCTATAGAGAACATTCGGCACATCATTAAACAAAAATATGTCAAAGATGACCACAATCTCTTCAACAGCTAGAAACTTACATCAGGCAAGAATGGGACCAAATTCCAACACCAAACTTATATTCTCAACATTTTAAAACTATTTTGAAAAGAAGAGATGCTAAACAATGGTAACCATACCCCCGTCCCAAATACTTTGAGACCTGTAGCAAATTTGAAAAAAAATATTGGATCATGATTTAAAAGTCTTTTAGGTTTCATTTTATAAAAAAAATGTATATAGATAAAAAAATGTAAATACATAAATATTTTAAGATGAACACCACCATATTCTTGATATTTTCCTTCTCCTAACTGAAGATATTTTACCTAAAAACACTGTAAAAATCCTGTGTAAGATCATGATTTTGCAGTGGCAATGACGTTGACTCATCGTTACCTAACACAATGACTGCATGCTTTTCTTTACTACAGCATTAAATATTAATCTGTTATGCCACTGCTCTGCTTTTACGTTGTCCCGTAATATAGACATTAGGATTGACTAAAACACCTTCTGACTGGATCTGCTTTGTCCTTACGTTACAAAACGATAAGAGTGATAAGATTGATTCCTTTCATCAGATGCTACTGAGAAGAGCATTTTTTTAATGTTTTGGTCTGGGGCGTGTGGTGTTGTGTTTCCTGTAAAGGTAACCCGTCAGGTTCCTGAAAGGGTGTCTTTCGAGCGTTAGCGTGAGAACTCAACCACATGCATTTCTCCAGATTCTGTTCAGTCAATCAATTATAAATGACCTTTGAGCAGACCGTCTGTGTGCAGCTCAACAAGCCTCCCATCAAATGCACAGAGGTACACCAATTAACAGAGAGTTTGTTAACAGTAATAAATCTCTATGAGACCAGAGTGTGACCCACTTCTACGTGTTCTGTTTATTCACTATGGCAAACAGTAGACAGTCTGAGGGTGCTGCTTTACCTCAGAGAAAACAAGTACACTATCGATATATTAGTCTCTTGTATTTAGCATTTAGTAGATAAAACAGTTGCATGGAGATGAAGAATTGTAGCCCCTGATATTGCTGTAGATTCAGCAGGTTTATAAGGGGCCTGTGCTCCCCGGTTAAGTGTGCATGGGCTCTCTCTCCGGCCTTGTTTGTTTCCTGCCGTGGGACTCTCAGACTAAACATCTGGAGGCACTGAGGCATTCATTTGTCATCCACAGATAAATTCCACTGCTCTGTGACAGCTGCAAAACAAATGCATTAAGGACAAATGAAGGCAAGGCTTGAGGAAAAGGAACATAGTGTAACATGCACACACACGCATGTGTTTCTGTTTTTCTGGGAAAGGGATAAAATACAGAGTACTTCTAGAACACATCTGATTCAAAATATAATACAGCATTTTACCATTCCAAAGTTTAAGACCGTTTTTTGGTAACCCTTTATGTCGATAGTCCACTTTAGACATTTTATTTACGAGTAACTTTGCAACTACGTGTTAACTAGCAGTTATTAGAGTATTCGTAGACTGTCTGCTTAATATCTTCTAACACTTTAATTTGATGGGTCCACAACATACTGAATATCAGAAACCTTGCAAGTAACTTATTCTACTAACCCTAAACCTACCCTAACAGTCTACGCTGAGAGTTAATAGACATGTAGTTACAAATGAATGAGAATTAGTTGACAAAGTTACTTATAGTTAGTAGAATTAAAGCCATTAAGTACACTGTAAATTTACGGTAAGAAAACGGCAGCTGTGGTTGCCAGTATAAAACCGTGAAAAATACGATATCAAAATTTTTGTTTTGTCAATAGTTTTACGGTTGGATTTTTAATTTACAGTTAAATACCGTAATTTCTAATAAGAAGCTGTAATAATTGATATAATGTTAATATACCAGCCTATTAAAGTACTGAAATCTTTTTTGTGCATTTGAAATATACTGATAACTACCTAATGCAGAAGGTGATGAGAAACACACATGATAAACAAAAACCCATCACAAGTAGCTTTTAAATAGTAACACATATAGAAGGTGCTCAGTGTCATTCACACAAGCACTAAACACCATCATGGTAAGAATTATTAAACTAAAATGGGCAACAAACATTCATTTAACAACATTACATGTAACATACAACCCATATAAACATAACTGATACAAAAAAACTAAAAAGAAACATCGTTATTTTAAAGAAAAAACATCAAATTCAAACAAACTTTTAAATGCAATGCAGGGAATTCTGGGAATGTAAGTTTACGGTGTTTCCCTGTAAATGTAAAAAATGTTAAAAATTAAAAATAAAAAATTATTTAACAGGTTTTTTACCGTAGCATTTTCACTGTTTTTACCGTTAAATTCACGGCCATTTTTTACAGTGTATGCTAAAAAAAGCATACACATAAAAAAAAGAGTTACTTTTCAAATAAAAGCTGAACAGTTTTCAACTTTTTATTCATCAAAGAATCCACAAAAATTACATAAAACAGTATATAACACAATTACTAAGCAATGCAACTATTAGCATATAGTTAAGCATATAGCTAAGTGATATCTAAAGTCATGTGACACTAACTATAATGACAATTCAACTTTGCATCACAGGAATAAATTACATTGCAAAATTGCATCTAGTTTTGAAATTGTAATAATATTTCTCAGTGTTACCATTTCTTTGATCAAATAAATGTAGCCTTGATGAGCATAGGAGATATTTCATGCAATTGTGACTATATCTAGCAATTGCTTAAGTTTATACCACACAATTCTGAGGCAGAATTGCAAGATAAAAAGTCGCAATAATCCTGTTTTTTCAGGTCACGTTAATCAAGCTCACATCAGCTGATCCCTATCTACCTATAGGAATATGACACCTAAGCATCCATATACTGTATAAAGTCCTTCAGTAAGATATAGTTATATATTGTACAGTTTATAAATATCCTCTATCCCCAACTCCCCAACAAGCTGTGTCATACGTTACATGTTTTAACCCTTTAAAACCTGACATATGAAATAGTAGTAATAGTATTTATTATTATTTAAAATGCAACTGTTTATTGAACCTTTCAGACAAAAATATTACAAAAGTTAAGAGCTGAAAGCTTGTAATGTAAATTAGTGAGATTTGCATAAAATGCATATAAATAGCTGTTGTCACTCTATATCTCCCAATAATGTCTTTTGTGAAATTATTTTGAAATGCTTAGTTTTATAATCAAAAACATGTAGGTTTGACGGTGGAGGGCAAAACTATGAAATGCAATGCAACATAATATAATGAAAATTTATAATAATAAACGGCCCTCAAAAGTAAGTTGTATAATTCTTGATATTCACATTTTCACATGATTTTTAAAAATTGATTAATGGATGAATTGGATTGCTTTAGTGCAGTAAATGTTCATCTTAAAAAGTGACTAATCCTATACAAATGCATTTAGCAGATTGTTAAAACAGGTTTTTCAGCAAGTGTTGATCATTTAGAGGCCTTAAGGGAGCCGAAATGAGGACGTTTTTCAACGTGGCCAAACAGATCACCTGTAATTTGACTGTCCCCGAGAGCCAGCCGTTGCTCCAAAAACTCCAAAAAGCCGGACAGAGATATAAAGGGTCTCTGATAGGCCCCTCTTGTTCAGTCTGCTCCTGAGGGATGCATCTACCGTGTCTGCTCCACAAAACCCCTGGACAAAGACAAAGACCTGGGATGTGACTTTTGAGGAGGTGCGTCGGGGGTGAGCGGAAGTACTTTTCATCATGACCTACATATGTACTGCAGCTCTGTCTGAGACATGCGTTAGCTGCTGGAGGGGGAGGGTGCATGACTCTGATCTTCATCTCAGTGCTTATCAAATGCATTTGCTTCAGAAGACAGATTTGACAGGCATGGACTGAATCAAAATACTGACTGTTTTGTTTCCAAATTCCAAATGACCAGAGCAATGCACGCAAACAGACTACATCAAATATGGTGACACAAACCTTAAATGCCATGACATCTGCTCATGTGTTTTAAATTTGGCTTGACATTAATTATTATTTGAAAACTATTATTTGATGTTGTTTCTGTATTTAAGGTAAATAAATGCTACTCACAACAGATGCCACCCACATTGCTGTGAGCAGTGTTAGATGAGTATTACATTGCATCCCAGCATCAAAACATACCTAACCATCATATGTAGGGGTATTGTTTCTGCAAAATGATATCAAACCCGATCTCTTGAAAGTGTGTACAAATAGTTTGCCAAATCAAAACAAAAATATTTTATATTATTAAACATTTTGGAATATCGTATGATGGATGGAAGATGATGTCATTTCTTAAAATGCACATAAAAAATCATTTGAGTGGGATAAACTTTCTATCCAATAGGAAAACAACGTGCATAAACTACAATGGAAAGACAAAACCAAATGAATTCTTCTATGTGCATTGAAAAAGTCATGTGACTTTGTGCTATGAGATGGGAAAATCTAACAAATGGACTGATTTGGTTGTTATGCTCATTCTGAAATGCCAGTTTGTCTTAAACAGCTGTGTTCCACTGAAAACACTGACCACATTTTTTGTGCTTTGTCTGCTCACCCTGAGGCGCAAGGAATTGATCATATATGAAAATGATTATATTAATTAGCTTCTGGGGAGGTATCTTTTCAAAAGGTACACTTTTGTACACATTATTATGTACCCTTTTGAAAGAGTACTGCCCCAGTGACAGCTTTTGTACCTTTATTACTGAGAGTGTAGTTTGAGTTTAGAGTAAGTGATATTTAGTGCCAGTGTACCAAGAAGTGACAATTTTGCTCTCTTTGACTTGGAAACGTTGCTATGTTGTATGCAATATCCTAGTTTAGTTTGAATTTTCGGATGGAAACATAATAAATCCATCCATACAAATCCATCATACCAAGGTGCTACACATTGCAAGTGTAATACAGTACCGGGTGAGCTACCAAGCAAGTTTACTATGTCACAAAAGCTATACATATGGAGGTGATGCAATGCAAATGAGTTATGTGATGCAAATGAGTTGTTTCAAACCACCAAGTTTAACTCCAAAACACCTTTTTTTAACTATTTTGTTTGAAATTACCTCCCAACCATTCATTCTTCTAGTTCGCGCCATCTAGTGAAAAGTTTGCCTGACCAAACGACCAAATTGAAATTCAAAAATTCCCTTTGTTTTGGCAGAATTTGTTCAAAATGTTATCAAACCTAGTAATTGTTTGTTTATATTAATTTGTTGACATTAAAAAATGATTGTGCATCTTTTGCACTTCAGAAGTCTTCGAGCATCGAACCAAATGGATTCCTTCCATGCTACCTTTATGTCTTTTTTGTACCTTAAAACTTATAGACCTCATTAACTTATATGTTATATTACATGTATAGACAAGATGAACAGGTAAAAATAAATGGTAACACTTAGGGCTTTTCCCTCAATCATTCCTTTATTTGCTGCTTTTTAATAGTTTAATAGTAAGGTAGGTATTGGGTAGGATTAGGGATGTAGGCATTAATATGTGCTTAATTAGCACTAATAAATTACTACTATTCTAGTAATGTGCATGCTAATAAGCAACTAATAGGAATAACTGTAAAATAAAGTGTTACCTTTTTTATAGCTGAACTATGCAATGTAGAGGCATACAGAAAGACTATTCATTACCTTAATGCTGTTTGCATCCACCTGTCATTTTAGTACCTCATCTATCTGATTAATATAAATTATCACACATACATGTGACTCAAGCAATCCATGATAATTACTTTGTGTCTCCTACTGTTTTCCGTACCTAAATATTATTCTGTGAGGACCCATGGAGGTTTAGCTGGAGCATAATTGGACGAGTAATTGAGGGGTAAACAGATCTGAATCTAGGTCAGACATTTCCTCTCCGTTTTTTGGCTCAGGGATTTAAATCGTTGCTGCGTTGCACCGCATCACAGGACAATGGAGTGTGCTAAAAAATAAATAAATCAGAGCTTTTTGTTTCGCATGGTGGTTAATATTTGAAAGAAACATAAACAGACGATCGTATTGCAATTTGTTCTGGTACCTGACACAGAGAGACATTGTGCTGAGGAACAGAGGATGCTCGGTTGTGCATAAGATGAATGCAAAGAGCGAATGCTCCAATTTGTATGTATAAATGAGTGTGAGGGAAAGCAAAACACAGAGGGGGGAAGAAACTGAAAGAAATAGGATTTGAAGCTTAAACGGAGGAAGTAAAAGGTGAATCCTGGGTTGAGGCTTTTACTTCCTTAACCCTTTTAGCTATGATCACATAACAGGCCTCTCTGTTTCCTCTTTTCTGTTTAACCTTCACCAGTTTGAATCTAGAAGTGTCTAGATTCAAATCCGAATCCAGTATGCATCTCCCGTCCTTGAAATGTAATGTAAAGCCTTCTTATGAATGCTGCCTGCATTTGGTGATCAAATGTCTGCTGTATTGGTGTGCTATTTACAAGCAGTTTTTATGTTTTATGGATCGTTTTCTCTGTTAGTATGCATCTCAGTTCTCCAGTGTTGTGGTCGTATTGAAAGGTAAAGCTTGAGTGGAATGCAGAGAGTCAGTGCATGTCCTTGAAGATCATTTGCGATATGTAATGGCTTCATCCCTAAAAATAATCCACATCCTGGAGGCTGAAAAACTGATGGCTAATGAAGAGTAATATTTCTTGTATTGGAATGATGTGTTGATGTTCAAAGGGTATCTAATTAGCATATTAACGATAAAACAAATACATGTGCGCCGGAAGAGCCCACAATGCGGCAGAGTTATACGCACAATGTGGCATTTTTCATGACTGGACGAGTCTTGAATGCAGCAGAGATGGAAAGTGCACCGTGGACCCGCATCACAACATGCGCTGTAATGTGAAATGTGAGCTGGAGCTCTCTGCTATGGCTCTGAAGGTGTGTGCTGCTGTGCACAACCCCCTTGATGCAGTTGCTAAGCAACCCCTTTATCGTCTTGTAGGACCTGTGCTGATTGCTGAGGCAACCTCGTATCTGATTCTCTGGCACCGACTCAAAAATACAGCAAAAATAGGCCATAATTCACCTTGACAGATGTGGGGAAACTCAGTGGGAAAACACTGCACTCCCCAAGGAAGTACAAATAAATGGAAAGTTGGAAAGTCCCCTGCAAATTAAAGTTACATGGGAATACTAGATCTAACCGATAGATATACTAGACAAAGCATCAGATAGGAGGCATCGGAAGAAATCCCTGATGGAAATTACAGTTTAAGGTGGTAGCTGGATTTTCGGAACTTGATAACTATAAGATGATGTTTAGCAAACCATACAAGGTCAAGATGGGTTTTTCCAACATAGTAAGCGGTCAAACAACTGATGACCATCTAGATCAGGGGTGGGGAACGTCAGTCCTGGAGAGCAGAGTTTTGCTTTAACCCTAATCCAGCACACCTGAACAAGCTAACCAAGGTCTGAATGGTTACTTGGAAGCTACAGACAGGTGAATTTTAATTAGGGTAGGAGCTGAACTCTCTCCAGGACCAATGTTCCCCACCCCTGATCTAGATAAAGACCAGATTTGAGCAATGTTGGGGAGCAACTAGTTACATGTAAGGAAATAACATAATAATTACAAAATAAATGTGTATTCAATGCGGTTACTTTAGGAAATGTTAACAAATTTCTTTCCCAACTTGCATTGACTTCTCAAAAATATGAGAAACCAATGTATTATGAGTTTAGGACACAGAATAGAATCTGAAATTTTTTCTTTCCCCACAGCATTATTAGATGCCATTATTTCCTGTTATATATTCAAGAAACAGGATGACAAAAAAACAGTACTAACTACTATATCTTATCATTTTAAATCTGTATTTAACCTCAAAAACTACCGCAAAGTAAAAAGAGATGTAAAAGTCTGATTTTAATGGCGGTGCTTTAAAACTAAGTTATAATAATCTTTCATTTAAGTGATAAAGGGTTTTGAAAGTCTGATAGTAATCACTGTTGAGTGCTAATGTAAAGTTAAAAATATTATTTACAAATTTAGAAAAGTAATTAAAAAGTAATCAAAATGCAATCATTATACTAATTATATATTTAAAGTAACTTGTCACCTATTGCATTTTTAAAGTAATCTTCCCAACACGGGTTATGACCATTCTGGAAGATAATCTTAGACCAGCGATGGCCATCCTGGAACAGCTATGACCAACTTGGACCAACTAATATCCTTTCTGAAACAGCTATGGTCAGCTTGACCCAGCTAGTGGCCATTTAAAGCCACAGCTTGGTACAGTTAGTGACCTTCTTGCACCTCATAATGACCATTCTGGAACTGCTATAACCAGCCTGGTCCAGCTAGTGAGTATCTTGGTCCAGCCTGGACTAGTTAATTGCCTTTCCAGAACAGCTATACTCAGCTTGGTCCAACTACTGACCATCTAAGGGCCAGGTGTAACAAGTTTAGACCAGCTATTGACCATTTTGAAAAAGTTACAACCTTCTTGGGACAACCATAACCAGTTTAGACCAGCTACTGACCATTCTAACTAGTTTAGACAAGCTACTGACCGTTCTGGAAAAGTTACAAATTTCTTGGGACAACTATAACCAGTTTACACCAGCTACTGACCATTCTAACCAGTTTAGACAAGCTACTGACCGTTCTGGGAAAGCTATGGCCCTCTTGGACCATCTATAACCAGTTTAAACCAGCTACTGACCATACTGGAAAAGCTAAACCCAGTTACTGAGCATCCTGGAAAAGTTTCAGCCTTCTTGGAACAACCATAACCAGTTTACTCCAGCTACTGACCATTCTAACCAGTTTAGACAAGCCACTGGCTGTTCTGGAAAAGCTATCGCCATCTCGGACCATTTATAACCAGTTTAAACCAGCTACTGACCATTCTGGAAAAGCCATAGTCAACTTGGTTCAGCTAGTTAACCTCTTGGACAAACCATAATGAGGACAGCTTTGGTACAGCTATGACCAGCTTGGTCCTGCTACTGACTACCTTGAACCAGCTAACTAATGACCAGCAGTTATGATGACTAGCTTAAACTATCTAGTTATTATTGATTATTGATCTAGTGACCAATAATACCAATAAATTGACCAGTTTGTATTAGTTTATGGACAAGGTAATGATTTGAACTAGCTAATAAACAGGTAGAATGGAATTTCCATGTTCCAAACCAACTACTGATTAACCATCAGGGAATAGCATGTTTATTTAATTTCATATCGCATATACTATTTAATTATTATTATTTTTTTAAACGTCATATCAACCTTGTGGTATAATAGGTTAAATTAAGTTTTTATAATCATAATGTGTAAATACACAAATATCAACAAGAAATAAAAATACGGGTAGTTGAGTGGAGCTGGGAGATGGAGCAGAGCTAAATAGGGAGCGCGTCCCTCTAGACGTTATTAGGCTACATGGAGGCACACTTCCGTCCCGCATAACTCGGTTTAGGGGAGCAGGTGCAGGGAAGGGGACTGAAGCGTCACCTTATATAAAGCAATATATTTGATTTACAGTAGCGTTTATTTTACACCCTGCACGCTGGGTCGGAAGATGGTAGCAAAACAAAGAATCCGTATGGCAAACGAGAAGCACAGCAAAAACATCACTCAGAGGGGGAACGTGGCGAAGACCCTGGTAAGACCGTCATTTGTCGTCGGTATACATGTAAATGCATGCATATAGTGGCTTTTCAGTGTGGACTTGGATGATTTGGGGTTATCTTGAGGCCGTCGTCGGTTTTTAACGATGCTGGTTTATTCAGAATCGTTATTCATATAATTATTGTCGGTATCGGGGATCATCTTAAATTAGGTTTAATTCGCAAGCGACGTAAACGCGCTAGTGTTTTACATAATCGCAATCTGTTCAATAAGCTTCATGAGTCGACGAGCGCGATGCAAAGCAGATGTAGTTAACGTTGACGCCTTTGTTGTTGCCATGGCCACGGTTACGAGCTGATGACAGATGCACTTAACTAGTAATCTGACCACTGCTGACCCTCCCTAGTAAAGGTGTAGTCTAACTGGGTCACAACATCTGCCATAGGCGTGGAATGAAACCATTTGCTGTATTTGTGTTTAATGGGGTAATGCGTGATGAAGAATATGTTAACAATCCCCATAATATGTATGGACTGTTCTAGATTGGTTCAAAGTCACATTTGGAAAGATCTTGCAACAAATGTGTCTTAAATGTATGTAAATTGCACAATATATAATTGCGCAGTTAATTCTCAAGTTTAATATATTTGTCCTCTCTCTAAATTTGTCACTACGGAAACACAATAATATATCATTAATAAAAAGGCTATACTGACCTATTAAGGGTTTGTTTACATTTATGTTTTGCTATTGTATGAAAGTTTTTAGAGTTAAATAAGTAACAATTACTATTGTATCAATATTTTAAATGATTTATTAGATTTGCTCTATTTTTGATTACATCCTTTCTTTTTTAAGGATTCATTAGTTTGAACATGCTTTCAACCAAACACTATCATAACATTTTGGTTGATAGTTCAGCATACTTTGTTTTTGACAGGACATCCCATGTTTCGATGGTGACAGCACATTTTCGCCAGTGATGATTTGGATCTAATTGCAGTATTTTAAAACCAAAATAATAAAAAAATATTTGCACAACTGTATTTAAATTTTATTTATTTCACTCAAATAAAGGAATATGTGTTGTTCCTATAAAACAATGATGGCATGTTTCAGTAGTCACTTAAAAAGTCACCACTGAACTTCACCAAAGGTGCACGCACACGCACACACACACACACACACAAGTTGCTTCTTATAGTTTATGGGGAATTTCCAAAGGCGTAATGGTTCCGTCTACCGTCCTACACTTAAACTTACCCCTCACAGGAAACTTAATAAATCAACTCACTGTAACATCTGTCATACAAACTTTTATCCTTATGAATAACATAAACATGCACACACGAGTCAGATAATATAGCATATCTTGCTGTAAAACATCAATTAAAACATGAAAACCTATTTTTTTAGACAAACACAGGAAAATCTTCCGGTGTTTGTTTTCTTTTAGTTACTGTGACACTATGTAGACATTTGTGTCATGTGTAAACGGATTTATCTCTAGACATTCCAGACCATATTTTGTTTATGTAACACTTTGCCTTTCACTGTTCCAGCGACCACAGGAGGAGAAATATCCGGTGGGGCCATGGCTTTTGGCACTCTTTGTATTTGTTGTTTGTGGATCAGGTAATATTACATTAATATTATATACAGTTTGCTGATTGCTTCTAAGCTTCCCGTTTTTTTTTTTCTTCAGCCATCTTTCAGATAATTCAAAGTATCCGAATGGGAATGTGAGCGCCAGCGTTCCTTGTCCGCTACACCTGAAAGAGATTTTTGGGTGGCTGGATACAATCTGAAGGAATTGTGGGTCAGAGGCTTGTACGCTGAGCTGGATCTAGTGTCCAATACTACATGACATTGTCACACGTTTACAGTGTCCCTGGATGAAGGGAGCACATGCTTTTCTACAAAACCATTGTTATTGTTGACGCATCTTATTATTTGTGTCATGTTTCTTTGTGATTGATGATTGCCATGACCTGTTTGTCTATTTAACAGTGTTTGCGTGACCCTTTTTCAAATAAACGTCAAACACATTTGGATAATGACTTGTATGCGTTTTGCCTTTTCAAAACCAAATAAGTTTGTCCTTTTTTTAATGTAAACCTACGTGAATGTTAGAGTAGATGTAGAAATGTACATTCGTCATGTAAAACTAGCAGAGTTTAACAGGCCAGTAGGAAATTCTAATGGAGCTCATAACAAGATCTGGATTTTAATATGCAACCTTCGCGTCTTGATCCTTGTTCACAGAGTTTTCTAGCTTTGCTGGCCATAATAAAACATGGCTAAAGTAAAGAGAGCAACTACTTTAAATTCAATCAATATTAAGATTCAATTATGAACAGTACTAACCAATTTAATTAACTTCTCATTGTAATGCTGTCAGAATGGGCATAACTTGAAACGTACCCCATTTTTAGATATAATAGCGAACGATAAAAGCATGGGTGTGTTCCAAGTCATAATATATCACTTTATTTCATGTTATTGACACTTTATGGCAATCAGACACAATATGCAAAATATATCTCGATTTGTCTGTTTTATTCATGTCTTTAAGTAAAAAGATTTTTTTTTAGGTTGCTACATAAATAAAAATAGCAACTATGAATATGATACAAGCACTCACCAGTCTGTTGACTAAGCCCTATTCTGACTAGCCTTTCTAGGACTCATCCATCACACAAGGACTTTTCTCAACGGTGTTCACAAACATGACTTTATTGAGAGTTGTGAAGTGCAGCCGGCAAGTGCAATTACAGTATTTTACAACTTATCTCCTGGTTTTGAGAACATGCACAGAACATAACCATACAAGTTGTACACAATGCAAATCCATGTCAGCTATATGATAGTCAAGAGTAACTGTAAGTTAAAAGATAGATCGAGAATACTTCACTGTCCAAACTGAAAACAGAAATCACATGGTGTGTAATACTTCAAAATCATCTCAAGGGAACAAAGTAGTGTACAGTAGGTGTTAGATGAGTAGTTTTCATCCGTCAGATAAATATCGTAAGACCGATCCCGCTTAACAGCATTTAAAAAAAACAAAGTTGATGTCTCTTGGGTAAGCCAACTACCTTAAATCTGTACAACCTATATAGTGTCTCTTTAACCGCTTCACATGATATTGCTATTTTACAAAATACTTACACTAATCATACAATAATATACAGCCTTGTCCACCTCGCAATTCAGCTCATCCGCCATTCTCACCGCATGGAGAACGAATGAGGATTTGAAGCATCATCAAACCTCCTCGTTCATTCACAAAAAATAAAAAGAAATATTGCCAATGCAACTCTGGAAGTCAACGCGTCTGCCTTCCCCATGCCAGCTGGGGCACAGATCGGCAGCTCTTCAAAGTCTCATCACATGCGTCACCATAAAAGTGCTTGCTTTATTAGAAGCTCGCAGTCTCAAAAGACTGCCGTCAGCATATACACTACAAAGGTAAGGGAGACACTTGACTGAAAACCATCGGGAGTTTCAATACAGGCACAGTGATTTTTTTTTTTTATAAATCGCGTCCTCTAGGATCGTTTTCTTCCCGACAATCACATTCCGTGGATTTTGGCAACGTCCCGCCTCGGCCAACTGGATTGTCACTGGTGTATAAATCACCGCAGCACGACATTGGTCAAGTTTTGAAAGATGTGCAAATTTCGTCAGTCTAACGTGTGAGTGAGGCATGTTTGTTCAGTCCGTTTCCTTTGCGTCTCGAGCCACTCGTCGCCCTTAACAGGAACTTTGGCTGGATGCTACGCCGACGGGCCGGAGTTCTGTGCTGCCAGCTGGGCGGGCGGCTGCGCTCCCGTGGACGACGGCGGAGAGCCGCTCTGGACCTGCGCCTGGAACTGCGCGAGCTGCTCCGGACTGGCCAGGTTCTTCAGCAGGTTGTTTTCCTGCTCCAGCTGAGAGTTTCTCTCAATCAGTTCCTTAATCTGTTCTTTCAACACCTCCACCTCTTCACGGACAGCGTACATCAAGTGACTCTTCACCAGATCCTGAAACGGGACGAAAGAGCGTTACTTTCAAACCTTGTTTTGTTTGCTTATTCCAACCAAAACATCTGTGTATTATACTCATTTTATTACATATTTGACCCTTGTCCACATAAAAGGTCCAATTTTGGTCAATTTGGTCATATACATATATATATACACACACACACACATCTGAGGGTGAGAGAGAGAGAGAAAACAGCCTTTAAAAGTTGACCAAATGGAGTGCATATTAATGCATATTACTACTAAAAAAAAAAAAAAAACTATGTATTTCCGGTATATACATTTATTACGTACACTGAACATGACCTTTACTTAATATCCTAATGATTTTTGGCATACAAGAAAAAAAATCTATTTTGACAGATGCCGTGTATTGCATGATATTGCTTCAAATATAACATGCTGCTTATAACTAGTTTTAGGCAACATTGTTTTGCACAAACACGTTTACTTTCACCATTTGAAGTAAAGCCTTGAAAAGCTCTAACCTGCATCCTACTCGCTACCCACAATCCCTCCCTCCCTCCCCATATGCCGTCACCAAACCAACAAAATGGCCGTCCCACAGCGCGTCAGGCCAATCAAAAGCAGAGATATTTTTAACCAGGCGTAAAAGCTTTGGGGTTTGCCTAGCAACAGTAACAAGGCGCACAGATCGCGTGAGTACGCAGCCAAAACCCCAGGCAAGTCGGCAAACAAACACCGAAACGCTTTTCTTCATTAAAATTAGCTTCTTTTATTGACTAAACTCAAGTTTGAATCATGAAAGCGGCGAAACATCGAGGCTGTGACAATGACAGGGCAACAATCATTTGATAATGATTACATAATTCATTCCAGCCACACTGATGCAACTCGACAGCTCGCTTACGACATGTAAACAAGATATTAGTTCGAAAAAGCTATGTTTATGATGGCAAAGGCTGTAAGACTTACCATCGCTTGTTCAATTTTGTTGTCTATGGCCACAACACTGGCACCCGATGAGCTGTGGGGGAAAAAAAAGAGAGAATCGTTAACGTTACCTCAATGCTTGAATACACCAGCAACACACGCGAAACTATGGCAACGTCAACAAAATGACGTGAAACATCGAAAACCGTTGAGAAATAACGTTACTATGGAAAACTCTAGACGCTTCATATATTCAGAGCTGCCTTCAGCATCATTTCTGAGTGAACTGAAAGAGCAGGCAAGCTGCTTAAGCTTTTTACCTCAATCCAGCGTTAAAACGTTCGGCTTTAATATTAAATGAACCACATTCACCAAAAACGGCGTTTTTTCGCGTTTAACGCTCGTATTTTTGCACAGAACGCAGGCTTTAATGCACTTCAGCTTATAGTCGGTTTATAACAAACACAAGTCTGACATTTTACCTATTGTCGAGCTTGACGGACGAAGTCTCGGTCCCCAACAACGACGACAGAAAAGATATTGAGAAATTTCTAAGCTGACAAACACCAAGATCCATCGCCACGGAATAGCATGGAGAATTCATGCTATTGCGTCCATAAGAAATCGCGCAGGGAAGCGAACGAGTGTCCTTCCTACAGCCTCTGGAGCTTTACATCCTTTGTGTGCGTTTGCAGAAATATTGTGCCGTGACTCCCCAGCAGAAAAGCTCGCTTTATCAGGAGACCGTACATCCAGTGCCGCAGCACAAAGAAACTCCAAGGTCAGCTCATCTCTGCGCTGGTGAATATCTGCAGCCTGATCCATTTGCATAATTTATTTCACACCAGCGCTGCTCGGCGCGCTATTGGCGGAGAGCGAGGGGCATTAGACTAATGTATGCAGTCACGCCCCCGTTTGACGCTCTTCCGACTCGCTCTGGATAATTTATTCAAACTCGACTTGCCTTATAAGACAATCCGGTTGGAGCGAGTTGATGTTATTTCCATTAAAAGTCTCAAGGCACCAACTGCTTTTAACAGCCATTTTCTATTACTCCTCATAAATATATATAAGACGCAGAATCTGGGCAGGAATAATAACCGCTTCATGTTGTTATTGCTTCTTCATAACCTTACGTGGAAAAAATAATAATACTACGTTCACCCAAAATGTTTTGCAGTCTGTTTTATCTCATACACAGGCAAAACATTATTTGAAGGGGGATGCCTTTAAGTACCGTTTACATGTCGCCGCCTATCGGCAAACAGCGGAACTGCAGTGACGTGAATCTCTAAAACAGGAGTTTGAGCAGGGAAGCAGGGAGCCCCAACTGTACCATCAGCCATTACAGGGACTCCCAGTTAAAAAAAAAAAAACAACAACAACAAGAGTCATCTTTTTTATTACATGCAAAAATTCTATTTATTGTTACCTTTAAATACTAAATTTGGAAAAAGACTGATTAATGCACCCCATTTAGCAATACATTTTGAAACACGCAAATGATTTGTGCACTGTTTTCTGTGTTCATGGCTCTCCGGGGGTATATGTGGACCCGTGACTGAAAGCTCGGATCCTGAAGCAAACAGCGTCTCCAGCATGTTTAGATGAAACTCAGTCCCCTGTGATTTAGGTGCAGCTAACTAATCTCATGTGAGCTTTAATTAACATGTTTAACTACACATCAGCGTGCTTCGTATTTGTGCATGCACACTCGTTTGGTTTGCGAGGCTCAGAATACAGAAGAGAAACGATCAAACTAAGGACAGTTATATCTCTCAATCTATGAGGACCAAACTATAGTATATCTCAAAAAGAAATCTTTATTATTATTATTATTATTATTATATATTTTTTAATTAGAACAAGCTTTACATGCACAGCTTCTAAAGCATTAAAAACTATTTTCTAAATGCATGTTATAGATCTTGTTGTGAACAACTCACCCATGCAGGTTTTTTTCATTTGATATTTTTTGACTTTATAATTCATGATCTTCTAAACGACAACTCTTCCATAAGCCGTTCACTTGAATGTACATCACAATATGGAAGCAAAGATTGGTTGATAACTGTTAAATGGTGACTAAACTGTATTCACAAGCATAGCGAAGCAGACAAGGTGGACGAAACTTCAAAAATAATCAGTTTTTCCAATCAGATAGATACTATTACCAAATAAACAGGGCGATCAGGTTTAAAAGGTTTTCTTCTGCATTATTAACCATCTGATTGTATTGTTTATTATCCTGGTTATTAGACCGTAACCTACCAAATAAATGCTTATATACTCATATTTGAGAGTCAGTTTAGCAGTCATTTTGATAAACAGATGTGTAATTCATCATTTGCATATAAGATCTGAACATATCACATCACCGCTGCGTCAGCTTTGCCACTTCAACAATGTCGCCTTAAGTCATGATTGTGGTTGGGTAGGTTTCCACATAATTTCAGTCCTGTTGTGAAGGTGTGTACCCACAAGGCAAACCATAATAAAGGTGGTGCAACACCCACCCGGTAAACGCCGAGGAATGCTTCATTACGCTAACTGGAGCACATCATTTCCTGGCAAATGACAACCTATATCCCCTTTTCTTCTGAGGCATTGCTCAAGTCCTATTGACGACTGACACAAAGCTCTGAAAACATGAGTGGGGCTTAGCACCGCTGAAATGTTTCAATCAAGTGTACACTTGCGTCCAGTAAAAATAGATCACTTATCCTAATTAAGTGCAGCAGCGGCACACCAAACGAAGCCCAAACCTAAGCAGCTCAGGATGCTGTTAGCTGTTCCAGGCTCTTTGACTGGAAGTGGATTTAAGCAATTACAGAGTCCAAATATACCTCTGCCGTCCATGACCTGACCTCACACTACCACCATTCAGAGCACTCAAATCAACAAACCTACTTATTTGCGGGCGTCTTTGTGCGCCTGTCACAGTCACAATTAAAAGGCCTTGGCGCACAACTCTAGCTATATACCTGAAGTTATCTCATCTCTACACAACCAAAAATGCATGACCATTCATAACCATTGATGCAGGTACAACCACAGGTAGATTATTATTTAGATGCATCTACGTGCATTGAATGTTGCATCTGCCTGTACATATCTACCAAACGCAGCATGATGTTATTGTTTACACACTTGTCAAAGATATGCAGAGCAAACATGGGCAGTCCGCCATCATGTTAAAAAGTTTTAGTTTTGGGCCATTTACACTGAAGCAGAACCTCAAAGACTTTTCAAAATAAAAAAAGGGTCTGCATCATTTTCAAAAATCTATGTTTTGGTCCATTTATTCTGAAACACAACCCCCAAGTTTTAAACTAAAATGGTGTCATTTCCAAAATCTACTTTTTTTACTCTACTTGCACTAAAACGCAACCCCAGAGTATTCAAACTAAAACAGGGTCTGCAGCGTTTTCTAAAGTCTCAATAGTTGGGGTTAAACGACAGGCGTAACTAGCAAAAGTATAAACGAGTGGCAGTAGAAACATCATGGGTTCGATTCCCAGGGAATTCATGAACTTGAAAGCTATGTAAATAATTTTTAGATTTAATCATCTGCCAAAGCATAAATTCCAACAGAGATCAACTGACGTTGAGGTTCTATGCATCTCCAGAATTGCATTATTTCCAGTCAATGCACCAAATACTGTTGGGAACTAAGAAGAATTCAAAACGTACTTTGATTTTCTTGATTTTTGTTCTGTACATGTACCCTCCTGATTACAATGACCAGATTAATTTGACACACATGATGCTCAGAGGAACAAAGACCTCCTGAGACTTTCCAAGAAATGGAGCCATACCTTTCATTCATGAATTTGCATGCACTTCCAATCTTTCCACATCTAAAATATCTTCCAAATAAAGCATGTGAGCAGAAAACACTGTATGCAGATTTAAGTCCAGGCAGTGTAAAACACTTTACCTTTTCAAATGCTGCTCTAACTCCCAGAACAATAGCTTCATGGCCATTTCGTCTCGGCCGTGAACTCGGAGGACTGTTTCTCTCATTGATATGTCAATCAGCGGTCCTTCAAACACAGAACTTGCTCCTCTATTCCTCGCACGGTTCAAACACACACACAAGCGCATGCACAAAGACGCATGGCCACCGTTCGTCTCGCTTTCTCGTCTCCGGCAGGAGTAAAGGCTAAACAATCACAAGGCCTGGTGATCGCTCAGTGGTACTGCCTTTGTGCATCTTACAGGGAGATTCGTGAACGATTGAGTGAAAACAAGAGTAGGGCAAGCTGTGATGTCACGTCATTGATGGGTCACGTGACTGTTACATAAACCAGCAGCATAGATTAAAATATTCCCAATGATGGCTTCTCGCACGCACCCATGCTCTCGGGGAGCCTGCCGTCCTCACAACCCTCAATGACTATCCAGTCCCTGTTTTTTTTTTCTTTCTTCTCTTCTTTTCCCGGTACAGAAGCGTGCATTTCTCCCCTGTGGAGAGAGGAGACGGGCCCCTGCACTTGAGCCGGGACTTATCTTGTCACTTCTCATCAGTATCGAAGCCTAAATCAGGCTTACAGCGTGTGCGGCTGGTGAAACACACACACACGTCTCTGCAGCTTAGGCTGCTCGCAGTAAAAAAAACCAATACGGATCCCAACAATGGCAGAGGTTTTACCTGTTCAAATAACACGCAGCAAGAGCTCTGAATGGCACTGAGGCTCCTGTGCTTACGTGTCTTTTTGTGGGTTACACACAGCTGATCAGAATGAAGACTGGACTGACTAAAGCTCAGAGACATTAAATAAAGCTCATAATATATTTCACAATCTATAACTATCGTACTGGGAAGATGACTTCCTTTTGGATTTAAATCACTGCGTTACACTGTCTACAATAGGCAAGGCAAGTTTATTTACAAAGCACCTTTCCATAGTCCTGTGGCCGATTACATAACCAGCTGATTACAACAGCCGCCATTATATTCACAATCACTGCTCTTTAAACTTCAGTCGCAATCATTTTCCACAGGACTAAAAAAATCTTCAATGAACAAAAATACTATTTCAGTTTTTCTACTTAATGTTTAATTCTGTTATGTGCCATTTTTCTACACGGTTCATTTTAAGTCCACAGCACAGCTTGCATTATGAGAATACATTATGCAGTATGGGTTTCCCCTTTTTACATTTGTGCATTTTTACAAATATTCCAATAAGCCATTACCAGATACCATATGAACATGACTGTGCCATCCCAAAAAAAGATGTCCATGTTTTATAATTTATCATCATTTGAAACAGTTTTAATATAATTTATAATAAACTAAATATCATTATTAAGAACAAGAATTAGTTCTATAGAACCCACATTAAGCTTCATTTTATTAAACTGATATAAAGGCCAGTCTACCATTGTTAACATTTGATTACACACCGTTAAAAGTAAGACACACATCTTGTGTTTAAATTCATATTCCTGTGTGTGTGTGTATATATAAAGTTTGCTCTTTAAGTGACACGAGTGACCATTTATCGTCAACAAGTTTCATAATCATGACAGCCCTTGTCTGAGAACTGGCCAGCCGTAATATTTACATGTAAAATAGGCAAACGTGATTTGAATAAGCGCTCAGAGTTTCGTAGAGAGTTGTGCTGAAATGGAGACTGTTTAAACAGCTGTGCAGGAGCTGAGGATGAGGACGGCTGCTTACAGAAGCCCTGCCGTCAGCAGCTCCCCTAGTCACAAAATTTACAGAAAGGTTACGCGTTTCGAATAGTGCATTTAGACAGCCACTAGGCAACCGGCCACCCTCAGCGTCTGTAACTTATCTGCGGGTGCAGATGCCATTCTCCACATAGCCTTCAACCTGAGCCCAGTTTATAAATTTGGCAGATTTCAACACAATGCATGGATTTGTCCACCAACTTCTACATACTGCTGTACAAGTTGACCAAAAAACAAAACAAAAAAAACCTTGTTATTATCCAAGAACACTGAAATTCACACGATGGCGAACTCGTCGAGAGGCACATCTCATGAACCTGTGGTACAGCTGGAAGATCACATTGTGGGATTTTGACGCAAACAAATGAAGGCCACGTTGCCACTGCGTGAGAAAAAGTGCCATTTTGCCAATTGGGCTGACAGCAGCAGGTTGCACAACAGAGCTTCATCCTGTATTCTCCAGCTCCAACTCTGACAGTGCAGCACACGCAGAATAGACTGGACAACCTCAGCAAGTTTCACTCCATGAGCAAGAAAAGCAGCATGTGTGCATTTACTGCGAGGTATGACTTAACGCGGCAATCATTTTCTAAGAAGAGACGGCCGTGCATTTAAAAATTCCACCACTCACTACTAATGAAATGATTTTTAGCAGCGATTATAGGCGTAATGTGCCTTTTAAAATGGAAAATGCAACAATAGCTGCCTCGTTTGGTTTGTGAGCAGTTGTTTTATTTTCCATAGAGTGGCAGGTTCCTCCAGCGTTTAGGAAGCGTCAACTGTGTCAACATCCTTTTGCATTTACAGTTATGCAACTAGTAGTATGCACACAGAAGAAAGAGGTTTAAGTAATGTGGAGTGAAATCTGGAATTATCAGGATTAGCCCAAAAGCAAAACCCAGACCCAGGATGATTCATTGAAGTCGTTGTCCCCTACAGAAAGCACGAAGGCCTGCGGCTAGAATAGTAGAAGCCTTCTTCCCTCGCCGCAGTTATACGCACCAAATCTGCACCGGTCCGCCCTCTCCTTTTGTCTGGAAGCACTGTAGCCTTTATATAAAGTGACAGACGAGGCACTGTCGAGACGTTAGACTCTGGGAATTCACGCAGTCGTTTTATTTTGCATTGTGAGACACTTATAGCACCTTTGCACGCAATATATTGTAGCATTAATGGAGACACCACCGTATAAGAGCACTTTTCTCAAGAGAACCCTTCAGGAGAAGGACAAACAGCCATTGATGGTGCAGTTAAGCTTCAGTTCGTTGGGGCTGATCGACTGGAGACAATAGCTGGGATGTAGGCGAATTGAGGGGGATTTGAGAGGGGGGTTGTTTACATTGTACACAATGTTCTTGATGCAGACGGCCAGTCAAGCACGAGCATTACTTCCACTCGAGCTCCTAATGCGATTTGTGGACTTTTTGGTATGTTTGCAGACACTGTCAAGATGTGGCAATATTATGTCGGACTGATACCATAAATAAACTTGCTATGTTTATTTAAAGTTGGCCTGTTCTTGTCACTACACGTTTACAGTTTCCCACACCAGCTTAAAAAAAAAAAAAAAAACCTTAAAATTCTAAACCATAAAAATACATTTTCTAAATTTATTTAATTTCATTTTATTCAGGAAAAACAATATTTTTATCATTAAAAATATAATATCGAGTGTTCATTAAAACAATACAATTTAATTGAATAAATAATATTTTCTTTGAAAAAAATAAAATAAAAAATACAACAAACAAAAAAAAATCCGTTTTGAGGCTTCCTACAGTTCATTGAGCGTTAAAGCTTTGTGATTTTTTTTTTTTTTTTGCTTTTAACCACTTTTACAAATGTCTCGCGTCTCACGGCATGCGGAGAAAGCACAGAGGCTAATGGCTGATCTAGTTTAAACAGCAGTATGACCACTGGGATAATCAGAATGTCCTTTTCATCATTTCAATCCATCCCGCTGTGATGTCGAAGCCTAAAAAGGAAGAGGTATCTCCTCATGACTGCACTCGGGAACACAACGTTCCTAATGCAACTCAAGTATATGTAGTGTGTGAACAGCACGGGATCAAAATCACACGGTTCTCAGGTGAAACAGGGTTCATGTTCACAGACTGAGCAGCAATTACCCTGATGCAACAAAAGAGATAACAGACCTGCCCTTAGCTCATGAATATTTTGGTTAAAAACATGAATCATTCCAGGTTCATGTGAATCTGCGTACCAAGATGTTTTTTCCAATTTAAATCTCCAATAGAGTCAAGCTGATTTACATCATTTTAATGTTTTTTATTTTTATTCTTGGCAAAACTGAACTTTCAGCATCGTTACTCCAGTCTTCAGTGTCACATGGTCCTTATGCTGATATGCTGCTCAAGAAACAATGTTGAAATCATTTGCGTTGCCTACTATTTGTGGAAATGGTGATACTTTCATTTTTTTTGCTGACATCATACATGTACATTTTTATATCCAGTTTAAAAGAAGCACACCACTATTTTAGAAAATAGGTTCATTTTCCTGTAGTCACATTGTGTACTATAAATGAAAAGATATGGTTTTTTAAGCCGATGTGACTAGGAACTACGCTCCGTTCTGGAGTAATAATAAAGGAATTATTGCAGGTGCAATAATTATATTACGAAGCATCTGAAAATAGTCCCCAGCGTACTGGCCTAGAAAATCACAACTTTTAATTTTCGGTTGGTCTTAGTACACGATGCAACTGCAGAAGAGTCAAGTTTTAAATAGGAAAAATACTCCTTGGTCATTTTTGAGCGAGATGTCACTGGTCTAATCAGATTAAATGATATATGCTAAGCTACAGCTAAAAAGTACTACAGCAGTTAGAACTCAATTGGTTAATTCTAGGGGAGCTGGAAAATTAGCCTATTTTCAAAAATAGGGCCGTGTTCCTATAATGAATCCTTGCTGAACAATAAAACATGTTTGCATGTATATACACATTTATTTGTTAGGTTACTAACTCTTACCGTACCCCTAGATAATTAGGCATTTTAGGATACTAATAAGCATCTTTTTACAGAAAAAGGAAACAAAGGTGTACCTTTTAAAAGTTTCCTGCCCCAGAGATGGCTTTTTTACCTGTTTTGTCTGAGTGTACAGACTTTATCATCAGCAACCCTGCTCTTTAAACATTGGTTACGGTGTCAGCCATTTAAAAAGAACCCAAAGTTTTGACTACAAATCCCAAATATTTCCATGTCAGACACCTAGGGAAATGCCTTATGCAAATGCACACACAACCCTGGGGCCAATTATTTCTCCAATAATGCACCATGTCTCTGCTGGCTCTTTTTCTTTTTAAACTACACCGCCTGTTTTTCCAGATTCACTGAGCTGACTCCCCCGCCTGCTCCCTCTCTCCATCTGTCATGTCAGCCTGTGACGAGTGCTCCTCTCTCGCTCTGCTCTGCCCTAATTCTGAGAAGAATATATACGCTCAGCACCAACCGGCAGAATCCAGTTTGCTTATGGAAAAGAGCCCATGATGAGAGCCACGGAGTCGTCCGGGCAATGAGATGGGACGCATTCCAAGCCCTCCCTCCACGAAAACATCAGAAGCATCCTTGCAGTCGTGTGCTGGCCTGTGTGAGCAATCACACCTGCAGCAGTGCTGGAGCCGCTCTAAACGCCTGGCAAATACACAAGCGTGACTCACTGCATGGCGACACCGAGTAAGGGAGCAAATGGACTACAGTTACAGAGACACAAGAAGCCAGTGCCTCGAGGCACGAAGCACTACTTTTCGTCACGGTGACATTTCTAAATAATAGGTGGCAGTCATAATAATACATTTGAAGTAAATTTACTTTGCTGAGTTCGGCGGGACTAAAAGTGCATCCTGGTAGCAACACATTAAGCTGTCAGACGTAAAGATGTGTGATCATATAAAAATGCAGAATTTACTGTATAGGCTTCAAATTTCTGAATGCTGAATTTAGAACTTTTTTTGGAATTTGAACATTTTTTAAATTTAATCCGAACTTATCATTTCTCCATCAAAGCATTACACAAATGCTATTTCTGGAAAACAAGGAATCATTATGTACGAAAGTATTATATTTTCACCTTGATTATTAGCCTTAGAAAACCTACTGTGATTTGTGTAGATATGCAGTTGTCAACATTTGACACACATTTCTTCCAAGTTGTCCAAAAACCAAAACGATACCCGTCTTGTCTTAAGGCAACCTTCATTAACTTTTTTTAATCCACTTTTAATATCGACTACTGTATGTATTAGTGCTGTCAAACGATTAATCGCATCCATAACATTTGTTTACATAATATATGCGTGTATGCTGTGTATGTTTATTATATATAAATACACACAGCATAGTTTAACAATATTGATATGTTTATACATTTATATAAAACACAAATATACACACACACAAATAATATATATATATATATATATATATATATATATATATATATCATGTGTATTTTTAAAATGACACATTCTTTTCTTAAATAAAAATATAAAACACTCAAGGAAGACGAAGCCTGAAAGTATTGCATTGCTGTTACACAGTACCACACCGCCCAGGCCGAAAGCTCATGCAGGTGATGCAAGTTTAAGTAAAGCTTGTGTCATTCCCCTCACTTGTCATCTGCTCAATAACTTCTATTTTCATCAATTAAAACGAGGCTTAAATGCAAAAAAACCCAAACAGACCTGCACCTCGAGAAAGCAAGATTAAGTGGCTACACTTTTTTTTTTCTCTTAGCTATGCAAAAATCATACTCCGACAAATATCCAAAACATAATTTAGTTATCAACAATCTGCGGTGGAATGCAGTGTGAATATCTCCTCCCACCCCATCCAACATCATGCATCCCTTTCTCTCCATTCAGGCGGAAGAAAACCTGAGGGAGCCTCAAGCCTCGCCTGTCCTCAACGTGCGTTACATAAGCACCGTTTCGTTTGGAGAGGGGACCCCCGTTCGCTCTAATGACTGTGCGGGAACGCGGCTCCGCTCCTTTGTTTAGACAGGAAGGGGGCAAACGAACCACAGGGCTGGCAGCACAACAGACGTGTGCTGTGTGCGGCGGAGCACAGAGAGGGAAAAACACCATCAAACACAGAAGTGACCTAAATATCAGTCAGTAGGTCTGATGGCGATTATATATGAGATAACTTTGTTTCTTAACCACTTTTGCAATTTAAATTAGATTTGAATTTTAAGTGTAGCCTTGCAGTGCACAAAGAAGCATCTCTGCTGCGCACACATCCGACCCATCCTGAGCAGATCTTTTAACTGAAGATAAACCAACGTGGATAGTTCACCCTAATAAATTTAAATTCTGTCATCAATTACACGCACCTTCATATCATTCCAATACCAAGATACTTTTAATGAAAGCAAGAACGAGCTTTCAACGAGCTCCGTGTATGTGCCTTGCTCAGTCTTTATGCGAACAAGAGCTCAAGTCACCAGAGAAGATACTCCACACCTGGGGAGTCCCAGATTTCTGACAGCCATTGCATGCGAAGGATATGAAACAAAGCTCTAAACGTGAACATAATTTGCATAATATTGCCGTCTCAAACCTTGTGGCACTCTGGAATGGGGAAGAGACTAGGTATAAAAGGTGTTGTAAGTTCAATACAAAACTGTGAATCTAAAAAAAAAAAAAATAAAAAAAAAAAAAAAGGGAGTAAAACAAGTCCCAAAAATTAAAGGCGCAGTATAATACATTAAAGCGCCATCCGCCGAGTAAATCTTTTCACCAGTAATGTTAATCAGTATCAGTTCTCCCGGATCTCTGTGATGCTCCCCCGCCCCCATCTGCATGCGTACTGAAGCGCAAGTGAAACGTGAGCACTGCACTCACGTCATTTCCGTCTATCCCACACTTAATGTAGCGGTAGTTTCGTGCTAGTGGCGAGTTTTAACCGGAGCCAGCCAGCTTACACTAAGCCAGCCAGCCTTCAAAAAGAAAATTTGGTGAACGGGAAGAAAAGCCACCACCAGGATCAGTGGCAACCAGAAAATTCAATGAGAAGTGGTGAACTGGAGATGGCATTATGAACCAGAATCTGTTCTGCTGTAATGCTGTGGCACAAAGTCTGAATAGAGTTCAATAAGAGATCATTAAAAAACATTTCTAAATAATAGAAATGACTAAAATGGACAAAGAAAACAAGTAGTCTGACTAGATCAGATAGTTCGTTAAAAACATTCCAAAGTAATAGACATCTCCAAAAAAAAAAAATAAAAAAAAAATAAAAATCTAAAATGACCAAAAAGTTGTTTTTCCTCTCGGTCCGGAGCACACATAATATACTGAATAACGCGCTTTTGGAAACAGTGATACTTATTTTTTCTTTTTAAGAAATATTTGATGAACAGAAAGTTAAGATAAAAAAAAAAAAAAAAAATACAAATACAAATCTATGTGACATTATACATTTTTATGTACAGTTCAATGCATCCTTGCTGATGAATTCATTATAATCATACATTTTACTCACTCCAAAACACAGCTGTGTATATACTTATATATATTTGTTAGATCAAAAAACATCAGCAAAAAGGAACAAAGGTGTACCTATTAAAAAAGTGTATCCTAAAGTATTTACTTTGAAAATACATCTTACTGACTCCAAGCTTTTGCACGGTAATATAATCCATCATGATTTATACAAATGACAGAATTTCAAAGTGTTTCCAGCAGCGTAGCCTTGAGTCCAAGACCAGCACATTTAAGACCGTCAGCTCTTTATGACAGTTTTTCAGGAATCACAGGAGTTGGCTGTCATTCTCAGTATTTATAGAGAGCTTGTCTGGTCTTTGAAAGATGCCCGTTTCATCACTCTGTGCTCCAATGATGACAAGCGAAGCTCAGTCGAGCGACTCGGGTAATGCTTAACATTACTACTGGGAATTCAGTTTACCTCTCATGCTAACAGTGACAAGCACACCGCATTTGTTAACGAAGGTGACCTATGACCTGAACACAATGAACCATAATGCAGTTTCAGAGGAACGTTTTAAAGCGATTGTTTGTGATGACTTCTTAACCTCAACATTGCGTGGTTTACTGCTCAAGCCGGCCTATATTTAACCTGTTCGCACTTCTCTTCCTGCCATGATCGTCTCATTAAACGTTTACTCACAGAAACCAATATCCCAGATTACCAGTCTACGTCAGATGCAAATCCACGACGCCCACGTCTTGACTGTAATAAGACTTAATCTCTGGGCGCTGTCCCGGGCCTCAGCCGCTGTTTGACTGCGTAGGGGCGTATGATCAACATATTTTCCTCAGAATGTGGTAATATTTGACAACAAATTAATGCAAGAGGTATCAAAAGTTGCATGTAGCAATAAAAGGTTTGACAGCACAGAATTTGGGGCTGAGAGAAAGACAATTTATTCTTTTCTTTTTTTAATAAACATTCTTGGTTGGCAAAAGCTTCATAAACATAAAGAACATTTCTATTAGGGGTGTGTGATATAGACACGGATATTTTCTAGGATTTTATCAATAATGATAATTAGATGATGTTGTGCTGGCATCTTAAGGGCTACCATAGACGGCTGACCCTCTATATGCTCTGTGTACTCAGTTCACGCTAATAGAAATTCATTTTTTCCCCAAAAAATTTATTTAGATATGGGCATTTTTATCCTTTGAGTGAAATTCTTTCATATAATCATGAATGTATTTAACCTGCAATAACAAATGCATAAATGTTTTGATAACACCAAACGTTAAATGCTGATATCAGAAATAATTTAAATAAAAAAAAAAAAAGAAAAAAAAAAAGGATACTGTAAATGTGAAATTAAAACCGTCATTAGGTGGAAGCATGTCACTGTTAATAAGTGAGTCATTGGGATTAAACTATATATTTAAATGGTTGATTCATTCACAAATGCCTTAATGTTGCTCAGAGACGCAAACCTAAATTATGAATGGTGTCTAAAAAGCAACGCACATCTGTAATTAATGATGGTAGCTTTTGGAAGAAAGAAAAACAAATGCACCATGTACATTAAGTATATGATGTGGTATATACATTTTCTTGTATTTTAATAGACAATCATGCAGTGAAAGAACACTAGTCTAGACACTATGTAGGGGCGTTTTAAAGGTCTTCTTTACACGAAGAAAAAATTATCCTAAGAAAGTTTCACTGAAAGGATCTTTTCTGGAAATATAATTTCTCTGAAAACACTCTTTTGAACCCATTATTTTTAAGAGCGTAGCTGGAGAGAGGGAGACAGACAGTGATTTAGAGGGGGAGTGGCAGAGCCTAGCCGGTTATAACCGGTCCTCTTGACTCCCGAGGAGCTCATGGTCCCTATAGTACAGTTACAAAAAGACAGCTGGGTTTCCCGTTCAAATACATCCCTAGGTTTTCTATTCGCCTTTATTGTTTGCACCAAGCTGTAGCGGAGTCATTTCAGGACTGCGAGGTCTCAAAGGCCCAACAAAGGTCATACAAAAAGCAGTGCTTAGATGATGAGAGCAACACTGAAGCTAAAAACAACAAAGAAAGGAACAAAGACAATAGCTTGACAGTAGAAATGTCTTAACGGGTAGAGATATTGCTACATTGCAAAACATTTACATTGGTTTTACGTAATTTACAAGCGAGTGTGACAGAAAACATGGAGTGAAGATACAGAATGGGATATAACCAGTAACCTATTCGTTCCCTTCCGACACCTTTAGTCCTACTGCCTCTGCTAAGACGCTATGGGAACACAGTTCAATCCCGCCGTGCTGCGAGTGCATAACGATAAAGCCTGAGAGCGGACCTAGCGGGAAACCAGAGGACGCACCTGTCTCATAAGCACAACATCGTCCTTTCCCTTTAAGGTGTGTAGCCTGTGCTCGCGGCCGGGGCAGATGACAGCGGGCAGACGAGCTTATAATAAGTGAATACGTTATAGCTCATATCCTGAATACACTGTTTGAATGCACGATCCAGCGGTCAATACAGCGAATACACAGACACACAGAGCTTAAGTACTCGGGTTGGGGTTACATTGGCCAACACAGGCCAATAATTAAGTAATCTATTTAATCTTTAATAGTTAAATAAATCATCTAATTAGTCATTAGAATAGTCGACTATTCAATAAAAATAATCGCCAGAATAATCGTTTTACCCCCAGCCCTAATATATAAATTGTTTTTCTATTATTCTGTAGTTATTATTCATTTGAATAAATTAACACATTATAAAGCGTAGAGCGTTTTTATATAACTGCAGCGGTAAATGTTGTTGCTGGTATTGTCTACTGACAACCACTATATGAATGCATATCTAAAAGCTGGCAGTTCATAAATTGAGGCACAAATCAAAAACAGTGCATTTGCAGTATCTCTCACAAACAAAAACAAACTTGCGTTTAACTTCACAGCCTCGGACTGCAAGTAAAACTGAAAGAATCCAACAAACATTACACTTTAGCAAATGCAAAATCTAAAAGGAAACAACTGCACATGCCATTTATAAATGTAGACTGAGATGGATAGTTGCTTAGGGGCTACAAACTTCCTTGAAATCCATTCCGCTTTAGGTTTTACCCAAACAAACACTTTTTTTTTTTTATTCCTCTGACACGAAAAAACATGAAGATAAGAAAAACAAAAAAAAAAAAAAAAAAAAAAAAAAAAACTTCAGCACTTCTAGGAACTGCGGTCTAGTGAGGTGACTACTCAGAAGATGCCTTCCCTGAAGACAACGCTGGAATTGCTATGACTTCGAGGAATAGATCCAGACAGGCACGCACTAGTAAAACACAGATCAAGATAAGGAACCATAAAAGGAGGGCAGTGTAAAGTAGCTGGCGCTATTTGGTCATTAAAGGCATCCCTGCAGAAGTAACCTTTCAGTCTGTAACCCGACTCTCAAAAACATCTACAGTATCTTTTTGCGCGAGCGAAAGTTGACACACAGGAGCTGAAGCAGCACTGTTAAAAATGACCTTAGAGCTGCGCCGGGGCAGGTAAGCGTCATCCTGTCAGTGTGTTTGTGATAACGGACGGGATATTACATTTCAATGGACTTTCCAGAAATGGCACGGCTTTTAAAACGCCTGACGAAAACAAGATGACTGCGTAGTCTTTGGGATTAGTGACTTCATACGCCAATAACGAAAAATAGCATACCATTCACAACAAAATGCATGCTTGCTTAATCTCATTTCCACAACTATACAGGCTCAAGAAGAAATTGTACACTTAATTCAACCCCCCCCTCCCATCATAAAATGAATGAACCTGCCAGCTAACCGTAAACAGCACTCCTACACCTCACTGGCTCAGCACAGCGGGACGTTCTGCCACAGAGCAAGTCAAGACAACGAGGAGCGCTGGAAACCAACCAAGCTTTTCCATACACAACATCAATCTGACATCAGCTGAGCTTTTTCCAAACGATTCATCAACCTGACATCAAGTCAAACTAAAGTGAGGAGAGAGACAACAAAAAGTAGTTTTCTGTTAAGCCTCAGTCTCACCTGACCTGACTCAATAGGCCCGCTGAGACCCGTGACTGCCGTAAGCTTGCTTTACAAAAGCTACGCGAGACTCTGCGGTTGTGTCAATTACCCATGCTTTAATACGAACATTTCTCCATAAATTAAAACTAGGATTGTGTGTATATATGATTAAGTCAAACTCTCATTAAAGTATACGGGTTATACCCTCTAATTCATTTAGCAAGTGCAGCACAGACATTTTTAAACATGACCTCACAGGCTTGTGCACCGCTTTAGATGGTCACATTTGCCCTCTAGTGTTCATTTGTGGCAACAGCCACCTATATCATAACACCATATAATATTTTAGAACTGTATACCATTAGAATAGTTTATATATTTTAAACGAGTGTACAATTACAACAGTATGGATAAATACACACACATATTTATGTATGAACCAGTGCTGTCAAATGATTAATTTGAAATTTTATGTTTATTTATACATACAAACATATGCATGGATATTTAAGAAAAATGTTATTTACATATTAAATATTTTTTTTATATATGCCAATATATCAGTGCAAACGTAAATATTTAAAATGTGTATTTACGTATACATAATACACACAGTACACACAAAATGTAAACACAAACTTTTATTTTGAATGTGATTAAATCACAATCGTTTGACAGCTCTAGTATGAATATAGTCTGAATAGAAATGTTTAGATGCTAGAACTTTCCATTCCACTTGTTTTCTTTTTATTAAATAAACTTGCTTTCTCCTTTTTCTAATCCATCTACTCGTTTTCTTTTTAATTACTATATTACAAAAATAACAACCTACTAACACTAGCTCTATCTATTCTGTTTCTTTTCCATCTACCATTTATCAAAAACAAACAAACAAAACTTGCTACATGTACTGCCCTCAACCAACCATGACTTGTCCCTTCCATGTATATTTTTATAAATGGCATAGAATAACGTGAACATCTTGGCTCCAGCTCGCTCCTTTTATTTTTTCAGTGGAAACAAAATGGCCTTCATTTTCATTTTTTCTGATAATCATCAATTTTTCTGATGATGCACTGACATCATCAACAAACGTGATTTTCTGCCTTTTGAACAGGACAGAAATGAACCGAACCTCTGGGAAAGGACATGACAAATATATCCACAGAAAGCTTTAAATGACCACTTAACAAAAAGAATAAATAAATAACAAAACCCTCTTTAATCATAGCCTAATCATAATGCACATGTATCACAAACTCACGGAAAACAAGTACTTTAAATCTCTCCTTACCATTTCCCCCTAACACATTTATGGTAATTACTTTTACATGAATGGCATGACACGGACCTGTAATATACGCAGATTAGAAACGTTCGTGGATAAGCAAGCACTGCATTGCTTGGGAAAAAATGAGAAACGACTCGCTGCCTTCAGTTCCTCACTCTTATCCAGAAACCAATATAAAAGGGTTTATAAAATAAATTTAAACAGCGAATAGTAGGTAACGCACCTGCATCCATAATGTGTCTTATGCAGTGGGGTATGTGAACATGGCAGTAAAAATTTAACCACAATTCTTAGCGAATAATAAGAATATGGAAATAGCATGTAAACGGGAGTGAAAAGCTTGCTCTTGACATGTAAACATCATAATGTGAGTCCTTACTCTGATTATTGGATATAATCGTCAGTGATTGGCTCCGTCAGAGATTTATTCGCAGAAATCTCACAGCATAATATTATTTTGCCATATTTAAATAAAAATGTTGCCACATTCATATAAAGACTTTAAAATGCAGGCTAAGTGTCACTAATTAAAGTGTATGCTCAGGTAATTGTTAGCCTCTTACTTGTGTGCTTCTCAAACAATTAGTACACGTGCATATAAACAGCCTTTTAATTAGAATAGAATCGATTAGTAGAATGATTATGGCTGATAGTAAGACATGCAAATGTAAAAGCACTCGGGAAGAGTCGTTACGTCTTGCCCAAAACGAAGATGTAAATCAAAGAAAAATCTGGATTTGAGATAACCTCCCATAAACAAACAGGATGCATGGGGAAACATGTGTGCGCAAATTAATGCGGTGTGTTTCTAAAATATTTTTGTTCTGAGGCAGATTGACAGTTTAGGATCATTTGTGATTTGGCCTTAGAAGCTAGTTAAATAAGCTAGTTAATATTAAAATTCTTTGTGAAATAATTTTTTAAAAAGTAAAAAAAAAAAAAAAAAAAAAAATCTGCAAGCTATAAGCTACTTCTTGCTTTAGGATTCACCGCTAGATGACAGGCCAGAACATAGCCAAAGGATCTGTTTTGTGTTTTGTAACGGGTAGCGAGCCATTAAATACCGCAGTAGGACAGTCATTAACAGTGTCCGGTAGAGTATGTGAGCGCTAACAATTTCCCCTCTGCACTTAATAAAGCATTTAATAATAACCCCAAGCTCACTGTCATCAGAAACAACGCTCTACTGTCTGCAGTGTTTTGGTAGGTTTAAGAGATCATGTGCATTTAAAAAATAAATAAATAACCAGAGTTTCAACTTGGTTTATTATTACACAGTGCAAACTTTCTTCCTACCACATGGCGAGCTAAATACATGGTTGTCAGCATTAAAAGGTAACTGCTGCTCTTTGCAGTGCAAATTTAGTTTGTGACGAAAACAACAGTAAGTTTCTGTCTGTTATTTTACCTACGGATAGATACATTTCTCACAGGTTTCTGCTCGTTCAAAATCAGATACGGAAGAAGTAGCACTACAAGATCACATTCGTTTGAATGCATTATTGAGAGCGCGACTGCGCGCGAGGAAGTGTTGTAGCACTTGTTTAAATCATACTTTCAGCTGAAAATATTCAGTATCGAGAAGGAACTCAACTCCTTGAGAACTATTGCCATCATCATAGCCTTCACGTTCTTTCTGATTTGCGTGATCCTTCTCCTTTAAGCTAGCTAAATATATACGAGTTATATTACGAGTAGCTGGCACGAATTGTGCTCGTGATGGAGCGAGAATGTAACAGGATGTAAAGTAACCTCCACATGACGATTACAACACACTTGTAATAGTGTTGATGATTTTATTGGATTCGAGCAGGAGTGAGCCTGCAGTGTTTTCAAGCGATGAGAGCGGTCTCCTCAAAATGTTTTCAAAATAGTAATAATCTTATCACCAACGATTTGGGAACATCTCTTTTAATCAGCCAGGCTAGCTCTTTCTGAAGCGTTTTCCATTATTTTATTATAACCAATATTCTTTTTAGGTTCTAATACTATTTTGTCATCACATTTTATGGCTAAATCTGTTTTGTTTTAGAAATGGTCGCTAGATGGCACCATTCCACCCTACATCTGATTTGTGTGCTCTGGGCAAAAGCTTAGGCTACAGTATAAAAAGTGTTGTCCTGCTCCCAGAAATACAAACGCTAAAGATCCGTACCCATTACAGCTGGAAACACATTTAGACTCGTAACAGATTAACAGATTTGGAGTTGCTTATTTCATGTGAATTTGAAAGATACGCAAATCGTTTAATCATCACACTGTGTGTGACCCAGGGGTTTGAGTTTGGCTGGTTAGCACGATCTAGTCCCGTCTGTGAGCATTAGGTAGAGTTTGATCCTAAATAAATTCTAGCTTTCTCCGTGCAGTACAGGCCTGCTCTGTGGCACCCAATGTCAGAAAACAGCCATTAGAGGGCAATGTAAGCAAGCAGAGCAGAGCTACTAACTCACCCTCATTCAGCTCAGGGCCGCCACATCCACAGATTGTGACAACACTGACCCCCTCCTGCCAAACCCCTCATTAATCAAACGCCAAAATCATTGTCTCCACCATTCCCAATAAAGCTGCTCAGCTCTTACATAAAGCGTGGGAGAGGCAGCTCCGCGAGAGTTCACGTCAGGTAATACAAATAGAGCTCCTCCATGTGTGCTCGGGTGCAGAACCCATCCCAAAAGCAGAAGAAATCCAGTCAGATATACAGGAATGTCTTTAATCCCACTGCTTCGCTTTTTACAACAAGTGAAGTTCATGTGAACGTGACCTTGATGGCGTCATAGCGTGACACACAAAAACTCGTTTCGTGACCTCAGCAATGAAAGATATGAGTCAGTCACTGTCATTAGAAAACTATGCCGACTGCTGAGTAGCTATTTGCTCAATCACATTTAACCCTAACTCACCCAAAAATTAAAACATTCACTTGTACTTCTTTGTGAGTAAAGCTTTTGGAACTTGAAACATTTGGATTCCATTGACTATTTCTGTATTGACAAAACAGCTTTAAAAGGTTCAACAAATGGCCTTTTAGGCTTGCAACAACATGAGGGTGAATAAATGACGACAAGGTTTGTTTTTTGTGGTGAAATATTCCTTTAAAATGCCTCCAGGTTGGTCAGCAACTTTTTTGCTGGAGTTTTCAAAATAATTTTACGTACGTTTTTTTTAAATGTTAACTTTAATTCAAGAAATCGTCTAGCCCTGCTACTGAACTAAATATGCGCATGACCTAATTAATCAGCTTAAAAGACAATTAAAAGTATTAATACTAAAATATAGAATATTGCTAAATGATAACACATGCATTCAGTTATAAATGTAAAATAATGCATAAAAATAAGTACTGTGAAAGGGTTGACTGCAAAAAAACATTGCATTTAAAACAAATGTGTTACACTTTTATAAATAATATAAACATATGCACGTAAATATTTCCAAAATAAATGTTTTTATATTTTATATATATCTACATATCTATATATCTATATCTATATATACGATTCGAGGTGTCTGATTCGACTCCCGATCTCACAGTCGAATATTCGCAGAGTGTTCTCCCGATAAGTTACTATGCAGCCTATTTAAATTATGCTGTAAATAAGAATCTGAACAGAAAGCAATTTTAACCTGTGTGGATAAATCCCACCACCCCCATAGATTAAAATGTAGTGGATTTAAATCTTTAACGAGACTCATATCAAGGCAGAGTGAAAGACTGGATTTTTCTCGATCAGGTAGGGTACAAATGATTTCAAAATGTTTCAGCTGGTTTATATAGATTGTGTATATTCATGCCGTATAAAATTAATTTGGTTGAGTAACGCTGCAGTAAAGCCCTTCTCTCTTCCTCACCTAGCGCAAACAATGAACAATAGTAATATCTATGGCTGGGACTGTCATATAAATAACATTACAATGAAAACACTGGTATAACAAAGCCAGTCATGTCGTGTATGTTGTTGCGTGAAGACCACGTCCACAAATGGAGTTCTTTCCGAGCCACACAGATACATTCACTTCTGCATTCAGGGCACTTCGTGCAGATAGCCTACAAGTCGTAGTGTTAATGTTATGTAGTAAAAATAACAGTGTATTCTATACATAGATAAAATATAATAAAATTCTGCTATCATGCTTCATTCTACTGATCATCTTCAGTGCGCACAGCTCAAAACAGAAGTGCAGAACCTTATTAACTATAGTCAAATACATAACGTTATAACTGTAAAAAACACTACTGTAAAAAATGTTGCGATTACGTTCAATGTCATCTATCTTTTAATGGAAACAATTACCCTGTTTGTATCTGCGAGACGTGTGTTCAGTGCGTGGTACTTTCAGTGACCATGACTGACTTGACTCTTATTTTGCGACTACCAGTCTATTGCAAGGTTCGAAAACTCTGATTCGACTGTGAAAATCCTTGGTATAAATTATGAAACAAAATGGATGAGATTAATCGTGATTAATCTTTTGACAACATTAAAACATCATTTTTAGTATTAAAGGTGCAATATATGTGAGTCTGACAGCTAGCGGTTGAAATGGTTACTGCAAAAAAATAAAAAAATAAATAAAAAGGGCAACAAAGAACTTAAACAGAAAATGAATTGTACAAGCTCAAGCTCAAGCACATACCATAATGTGAAGCATACAAAACCTATTCAGAGAGCGAGTAGCTTGACCTGGCCACGGCCGTGGCCTGAAAGAGCCCGACTGTCACATCTAGTCCTCATTAGCACTCTTATGCAATACTGTCTGTCCAGGAGCCACAGTCTGTGTGTGTGTGTGTGTGTGTGTGTGTGAGAGAGAGAGAGAGAGAGAGAGACAATCTCAACCACAGGCTCTCTACTGAAGCTGAAGGCACAGGAGGCAGACCAGGACACATTTAACCCACAGAAACTATCTATTTAAAGCTTTATACACACCAGACATACATTTTGGGGCAAGAAGAAAAAATAAATACATTTTTTGAACTCAACACAGAGTTCAAGAACTAGAACTGTGTATGTTCAATTGTTTGGTTGGATAACAATTTATTCAGCATCAATGCAATGCGTCTAATCACTCTATTCAGTATAAACAGCTGTTTGGAAGTATTGTAAAGGGGTCACGCAGCGCCACATGGACTTTTACGAGGGGTGAATATTGTACTGAACCGAATCAATTTCATGCTAATCGTAATCTAACCGAACCGTGAGACCAGTGTAGGTTCACACCCCTAACTTTTTCAAGCAGTTTGGACTGAAAAGTGTGTTGGGAGTGTGTCCACCAGAAGTTTTCTTTTAATTTAATAAAAAATAAGTTGTCCCTTCTGAAATTAAGCCATTCTCAAATGCATGTCGGTGTGGCATCACAAAGACAGAGGCCACCCCCACAATAGTTGATTGACAGCAGCGTGTCACACAGACTGAACTGGTGTCTTACCTCAGACCCGCCGTCATCAGACCGAGACACAGAGACAAGCAAGGTGTTTTGTTGTTGAATGTATTAATGAACAGAGCAGTAGTCATTTACCATCGACATCTGAGTGACTGAAGACGCAGAGGATTAACGTTTGGTTCTGAAGGGAAACGCCCCCTTGATCAACAAATACATTTATGTTCGCGAGAATCATTCATGATCCAGCCTCACCTACAGAAGCAGTGAGTATAATGTCTTTTAATGATTTTTTGCAAACCACCTTTCCTAATAATGTGCTAATCACCAAGTTTCACTATGAATACTGATAAAAAAAGATCCTCCGAGAGTCCCTCAGAAAAGAGGGGTGGAGTCAGCAGAGCTCGTGAAGATTTAAAGGGGAAGTACACAGAACAGAGAGATTTCTAAAGAGCTGTTTTTTAAAATTAGGGGAAAATTAGCATTTTTTTTTTATTTATTTTAATGCAAACTACATTAAAAACTTTCCATTACAAATAAATAATCAGAAAATTAAAGAATCATATTGGCTTTGTATTTCTCCTTTAAATTCATCACACCATTATTAATGACTTTATATTACTACTGAAATACAACACACTTTTTACCATTTCTTTTGTCTTGTGTACAGACAGAAACAAGCAGCTGTACCCGTTTAATTTATGTAGGCCCTTATGATTTGAGATTTATGAATGTGAAAAATTCAGGTGGTATTGTGACAATGTAGACAGAAAAATTAAAATTACGTTATTACACAGAAATTCACATAACGTAAAGTTGTCTTAACGTAATAATAATAACAATCACGTTCGATTGTTGAACTTTCATTTGATTTCAAGTTAAATTGATTTGTGCCTTCTATAGAAAAATAGAAAAGGTACACAACAATTTCTAACCAATAAATATGTAAATTACGTAACAAAACAATCCATATTTTAAAATCTATTTTATGAATAAATTAGACATGTTTTTGATCATTAAAAACAAACAACCATTAAAATGGTATTTAGAAATAGAAATACCATAATAGAAATAGAATTTGATTTCCAAAGATAATTTTACTTGAATTACTGAAGACTGCATTTTATTCATTTATTTATTTTTATAAACAATGTACCTATTTATTACTATATTGTAATATTATAAATTCTTTTATACTTCACTGGCCATTCGAGCACCCCTCTCTAATGAATGTTGCATAGGTTTCAACAACCTCTAAAAATAGTGCCAGAATAGAAACGTAGATGAAAACTAAGACCTATATAACTGCCAAGTGCAGTAAAGCACTAAATGAATGACTCCTCACAGAGCATGACAGCTGAGGACACGGTGATTCATCACAACAGCCACAGGGGTCGATCAGTCAGTGGGGCCAAAAGCCATCTACACAGTCATTAAAACATCCAGCAGTACCTACATGCTGACTTGCAAGACTGTGGGCTTATATCAGCAGCCTGAAGGCCCGGCGAGAAAGGAACGGATGCTTTTTATGTAAAAGCACATTAAAACAAGCTCATGTCATGCTAAAGGGAAGTACTGGTCAGCTCCGTCCATTGTGATTGTGTGTGTCAGTCACAAGCAGCACAAAGACTGAGGAAACACAAGTGAAGGAAATGTGAGAGCAGACCGCATCACGTGTGTGTGTGTGTGTGTGTCCAGCTCACTCTATTTTATTCACACACACACACTCACTCTCGCATTACTTGGGTGAATGAAAGGTCTGTGTGAGGGCCTAAAGGAAAGTTCTCCATCAATACTGCATGGTTGTCACTGGATCCGTGCCTTCTTTGCCTTCATGCTCCCCAGAGAAAGCTGCACACACTTGTGAGTGTGAGCGGCCTGTAAACAAATCAACTCAAAACCCAATTTGCGTTGGACGGCACATTAGCAAAAAGCATAAACCAAAGCAGTCAGACATTCATAACCAGCTGCTAGACTAGATCTAGGCTTGGTTTCGACTCAAAAGCAGGGCTGGATCACAGCCTTCAGACGAGACCAGAACGACTAGATCCCTTCTTTTCAGATAGAAACCTCATTCTGAGTGAGATGCAGTCAATCTTTAACCAGATCTACAAACAAAAACATTCTGACACTGCAGAGAGCATTTAGAAAGGATGCCATTCACTGCGATTTACACATAGCCTACCTGATACGCCTCTACACATCCACTCGCTGAGCCTATTTCAACACTGACGGCTTAAAATACTCTCTGCAATTTAACCAGTAATTCAAAACATGAGCTTCACTGCAGCCTAGATGATAACCTCAGTCATTAAGAGCTTCAGAAGCCAACAGGCAACACCAAAAAGCCCATGTTGAAAGATTGCAACATAAAGAGGAGTAATCTCTGTATCAGCCTCACCTGCGTGGTACCACACACTACAAAACACCCAGCAAAAATAAAGCAGCTGCATCAACATCAGACGAGAAAAATCACTTCAAAATTTTAAATAAACCCATGCAAATGAAATACATTAATAATAAATCAGTACTTCGTTGGTTAAATAACTAAACAGAAATGCTTACACAAGCAGAAATGCTTATAATATTATATATAATGTGTGTTTATATTATATAATTGTAAATTATATTATTAAATGCTTATATTACATAATTAGATTAAGTACGTACATTTATTTGATTTTTG
>JAUYWG010000042.1:3987652-4044202 GCA_034779775.1 Enteromius afrohamiltoni
AAGAATTGTTAATGTGGTTATATATATATATATATATATATATATATATATATATATATATATACTGTATATATAAAGGTCCTGTACTGTGCTGAGAGAGATAAAGAAGGGATAAGCTAATTCAGGCTGGCTTGATGACATCGAGCAGAAGTATACTGACTCTAGGCTTTATAATCACTCCCCTGGAGACTGCACAACACTTACTAGTGTGACGGAGAAAGAGAGTTATGAACACACCATGTACAAGCCCACACACACACACACACACACACTCACACACAAATACTTGCAGTTGAGGTTTATGGGGACTCTCCATAGACGTAATAGTTTTTATACTGTACAAACTGTAAGTGCTAATGTCCTACACTGACCCTACACCTAAACCTACCCCTTACAGGAAACTGTGTGCACTTTTTGAATTTCATCAAACACTGTTCAGTATGTTTTCTAAGCCTTTTTTTCGAGGACACAGGAAGTGTCCTCATAAACCATGTTTACGTGGTAGCACCCATGTCATTATACACATTTGTGTCCTCGTAAACCAACAATGCCTGAACACACACAAGCACCACCTCCATCATCATCATGTTGATGTATTTACAAATAACACCAACGTAGGAATGAGAAAAAATAAAGGCAATCAAATCTGTAGTAGTCAGTGAAGCACAAAGTGTATGCATACACACAGCAGGAGACATTTACACATCCTATAAACAGTGGGGAGGGTCTTCACAACTTCATGTAGTTCATTGTAATCACAAACATTACATGGAAAACAAAGACACTAATCTGAGACACCAAGCCCTTCCAAGACTAAATCAAATAAACCCATTTGACCTTGTTACACTGAGAATTTTTTTATAACATGGTCTTTAGTGAGTTACTTTAACAAGACGCTTTTCATTCATTTAGACTCAACAAATCAAAGACAATATTACAATACAATATCTATAATAGAGATATTAACCCAGGAATGAGAAATCTGCCATCATTTACTTACCCTAATGCCATTACAAACCCAAGATGTTGATTAATCTTCAAACACAAATAAAGATATTTTATTAGAAGATTCAAAAGTAAATCCAAATAAATATGAGTAGTCAACTATCCCTTTAAAATAAATCATACACTAACTGGCAAATGTCTTCCAAATGATCCACCAAATGACTTCATAGAATGATTCAAACCAATGGCTTAGGGGCTTGAGAGTCCTTTTGACTGATTAAAAAGAACTGTTCATAGTTTATCAAATGTACTGAAGTTGCACTTGACTTCTCTTCCGCTCGCACACTCTACTGTAGGTTGGATTTTAACTACTTGTTTTATTATTATAATTCAAAAATGACTCTCTAACTCCAACGCTCTCTTTTTTCTCTACTCTTTCTAACTCTGCCATTTTCTATTCTTTTTCTTCTATTTTGATGCGTTTTCTTTTTTATCTACTAAAACCAAAAAAAGAAAGAAAGAAAGACCCGTTAACACTTTAGTATAGGGACCAATTCTCACTCTTAACTAGTTGCTTATTAGCATGCCTATTATTAACATATTGGCTTATAAAGCACAACTGATTTCCCTGTGTTCCCTGTTCTTTTTATATGCTATCTACTTATTTTCTTTTTTAATAATAAATGATAAAAATGGTCTTCATTTGCATGCTGCTTTGGCTAAAAGTATCAATGTCAATGTAATGTGGTTGCCTGAACTATAGGTACTCACATGCAGACAATTTAATTCTATTAAGTATGTGTTTACTGACCCATGACTCTATATATTAAATTCACACTGCAAATGCAAGGCTCTAAAATGTAAAATTATGTCAGTGCAGATTTAGGAGCTAAATTGCCATTTCAGGTCTTCTGGTAAGGTCTGCTATAAGCAAAGAGAATGTTTTTCAAGTCTCGGAGGAGAAAGAGAGATGGTGGGTGTGGATATTTGCTTTTCACGGAGGTAAACCTCAATCTAAGAGAGAAGCACTCAGGCCTTTAAAGTACACTCCAACCCTATACGATTACAGGAAAAATGGAAGACTGGAAAAGAAGATGGAAAGATGAAAGGTACAATTTTTTACAGGTGGATGGATGGACGAATCTATCTATCGATCAGGTAAAAAAAAAGTGAAAGCATATTGAGATGGATAATAATGAGGCGTTCTATTCCTTGCAAACAAGAAGACCAAGCGGCTGGTTTCAATTACTACAATTTGGTCTTAATAATTTGGTTTCATGCAAGTATTTGTGTTGCGAGTGGTTCCTCTGGGAGATTCCCGGTAGCACTAAATTAGCCAGTACAATTAAAAAATGTGTGCTGAGAGTCAAGGGAGTGATTTGAGCTCCCTCTTGCACACAGAGTCTTAAGCACGAGGGCCTGACCCCACTACATGCTCCATTCACTAAACTCGGTAAGCCCCTCATTAACTAACCACAGTGGGGCCTCTGTCACACAAACGCACACCACAGAATATCAAACCGAAAACTATTAAGAAACAAATGTGTTTTAAACCGAATGGAAGCAGGTGCGGTAGTTGTGGACTGAAGCGAGTGTTTAGACTCGAGAAGCTGTTTATTCTTCACTGAGGCTTTTACAGCAGGAAACGCAACAAGGGCAGCCAATTAATCTGCCTTTGATTAGGTTATAATGAGAGTTCACTGCCATCTCCAGTCTGGGTCGCTTGTTTGCTTTGGTGGCCTGATCGCAAATTAGCAGCTAGGGAACCTTTGTCTCCTTTCAGGCGTAGGAAAAATACAAACTTTCACAATTAGAAGTTGTAATTCACTCACAATATCACCTAGCTGCACACACAATACCAAATATACAAGCTCACAAATAAAGACACACGGACACCATGGACATCTGACGTATGTGTAAGATATACTGTAAGAGGTATGTTATGAACCGAGAAGACACTTTGTGAGACAGGAACCCTGAGAACTGAGACTGTCTACTGAACAGCATCTACTTTAAATAAAAACAATGCATCTTCGAGTATTAAATTCTTGTTATGGCAGATAATTAACAAATATTATGCTAATTATTTTTTGATTAATATGTATATTCAGTTTGGGTATTTATTTTCAGATTTACTAACATTAGTGTTTTAAAATGAACAATAAATTAAAGCAACACTAATCTAAATGGTAAAAATAGGGGACATGAGAATGCACTCATAGCATTAGTAAAGAATCACCCAATAGTAATTCAAAACAATCTCTGATATCATCCAATGTTATACAGATATATTGTGTACCCTTAAAATCTGACCATACTCCTTATATTATTGTTGTTGCCCTTTGATTTATTTTTTCATAGACACCAATGCAACTGAGCACATTCTAGGCCCAGAAAAGCCCAGTGAGGTGACATCAGAGGTTCAATTTCATGAAGCTACAAGAATACTTTTTGCTTTTTTAAAATGTATTCAACAATTATTTTCTCTTTCGTATCAGTCTCCACCCCTATTTACGATGAACCATGACGTATGCATGTAAAAAGGTTTCCTATTGCCCACACAACGAAGCTCAATGGTGTCACACACACACACACACACACACACACACACACGCAGTGTTGATGAAATGCCATAACTTTAGGTGAAACACTCTGCACTATTTCTATTACAGGAAAGAAAGGTAAGAGTACAGACCGGCACAATAACCCGTTCATGTGCCTGCATCCTGATGAATCCTGCTTTCCACTGTAACAACACTGGCAGTGACAGCTGACCTTTGCCATGGTTAGGACAGTGATCTGCCCTTTGCCATGGGAACGAGGGACAGACATTAAGCTTGTGGCTCCTTTGATCATGTCAGAGTCAATAGGGTCACCATGAACAACTCACCCTCACCCTCCAGCAGAAAACAGGTGTTTGCCATGCTTCAGAAGGAATGTGAAACACGGCGAGAGTATAATATCTGAGCGGAGCAGGAATGACAGCGTAACCTGTGAGACGGTGAAACTGACAGGGCTGTTGATGTAGCTGGCAGGAACAAACCGGGTTTCTCCCTAAGGAGCTGTCACCACGTTTAGCCAAATATATCAGAATGACATTACTGATCCACAAAACACTTGCTTGGCCGAGTCCCTAGAGAAAGACCAAACGCTTTCACGGGCTCCGTTTCTAATGTACATACAAACAGTCACCTCGCGCCACACACACTCAAACAAAAAACAATTCCATCTAATTCCCAGACGGTCCGCCCACTCCCTCCCATTCTCTTAGCTACTGTCAACAGCCCATTGCCTCTGAGAATCCATGTCACTTCCTGTTTGTCTCAGCGTCTCTATACCGACCACTGGGGCTCCTGGCGGGGAAGTGGGCAGGAGCCATCAGAGGCGTAACGTATCTCCACGGAAACACGAGGTGATTGATGGCTGAACCTGCTTACCTTGGGTTGCTGACTGACAGCAACAGAGCAAGAGAGGCTTTTACTGACATTTGTCATAAATCAACTACAATTTCATCAGAGAGAGAGAGAAAACGAGAGATAGAGGGGCCTGTCATCTGAGCCATCTGTTATCACTCTACACTTCACATTTCACTCTCCATCCTGCTCCTCTTCCACGACTCAAAAAGTATACGAGGTGAACGCACTGATGCGTTCATTGGCAGATGTTGCGTGATGTTGCATGATGTTGCATGGATCACGATTCTATTGTTTCCTCCTCCTTTCAAAATTAAGCCTATTTATTAGGGGTGCATGATATTATCTGAACGTTATTGGAATTGGCCTGAAAATGTAAATTTGACGGTTTTAAAATAATGACGATAAGACAAATAGCTTGCATGTGCTCAGGCTGTGATAGTTCTAAGATCATGTCAGTGGTGTAGTCATTCTTGAAGTGAACTTTTCCACACTATGAGTCCTTACACAATCCAACGTGTTAAAAATTTAACTGGAAATTAGGTGCTGGGCATCCGGTCAGAGGAGAACTGGACCCAACTAAGTCTGGTTCTCCCAAGGTTTTTTTCCCTCCATTCTCTCATGGATGGGGTTTTGGATCCTTGCTGCTGTCGCCTCCAGCTTGCTTAGTTGGGGACACCTGATTATCGTTGTCTTGACTCAAGAGACCGTCTCTGAATTTGATAAATAAAGTTTAATTCTCGTCATTATATTACCATCACTCTGTTCTTCTACTTGATAATGTTCAGTGCTTTGCTACGATCTGTATTGTTAAACGCTCTATATTAATAAAAGTGACTTAACTTTTGGTTACGCCTTTTATTTAGTATTTTGGGGGAACTGTAGGCCTACTTAAATGAAAAGTGAAAAACACAAACAACATTAAGATACTTGTGCTTCTGAACAAATAAAGCTGTCATAAAATCGTCTCAGAGGTCAGAAGCTACAGCTTATATATTTGTATTAAATAATTTATACACACAGATTTATTCATTAATATGATTTTTATCTCAAATGGATTATGAAATATAATATCTTTTTATTATAGTTATTTGCAAATCATTTAATGCACTCACATTTAAAAAATAAAAAGAACTTTTGAAATGTTCAGTAGCTCTAACAATTACATTTATGCTCCAAACTAACCAAAATGAACAATTTATTTTTGGCTCATTATATTTGCAAGTAGAAATTTGTTGTTGTTTCAAAACAAAAGCAAGCATATTAATACACGCATTGGCTATCGGCCAAAACGTATTGAAAAAATATTGGCATATCAGATATCAGCAAAAACCTAATAGCACTTAATTTAATTATGTTCATTCATATAATTTATCTGCGTTTCCAAAGACCATAAATGTTTGTCTTTGTAATTTTACAAAAGATTTTTCTTTCACATTGGATACAGATGCATTTTCAATTGAAATCAAATTAGAAAAAGTTTCACTTCGACTTTAAAACCAAAAAAAAAACCCACAACAGAACTCAAACCTCTGTCCTGTTGGCATCGTCCCACTAATGCAGAGATCTTAAAGGCCGCTACGGCCTAACCATCTCTGACAGCCTGACAAATTACATTATGCTTTTTCAGGAGCCCAACAACTCATCTAGTAAGCTATTTGCTAAGGCACTTTGGTGAAGATCCCGCTCCTGTGCGTGACCTTTTAGGCACCCTGACTCTGCTGTCGCAGGCTGAGTGCCTATGAAGAGAGCAGCCTGTAGTGTAAAGGCCAGATCCCTCTCTACAGATATGCAGAACTAATCAGCTGCTGCATGAAATAGTGTCAAGCAGCAACAGCAGCAGGCACAAAATGCAATGGTGTGGAGAGAGAGAGAGGGAGAGAGGGAGAGAGAGAGAGAGAGAGAGAGAGAGAGAGAGAGATGCAAGGGTCAAAAAGATGATCCAAACACATAGCAGCTTACTCACAGTGTGTAGCACTGATGAAAGCACCAGGTCGAAAACCAAGCAACATCCATCACTCCTGTCTGTCTGTTCCCTTCAGCCACGCACACACCTGGCTGAGCAACATCTGCATAAACACATCTGCTGCTTCCCAGAACGCTTTCTTAAAGCACAAACATGCTTTCCTGAGTCTGTATCTGTACCAGAGTTTGCACAGATGCTGGGTCAGTCATACTTGCACAAAACTCTGTGAAATATTGTGAATACAGTTAAGAATCAACAATGTACAATAACAATAAATCTATTTAATATTTATTCACCGGGAGGTTAAATGATTACTATTTTTTTTTTTTTTTTCTATTTGTATGCACGCTGCCCACAGTGCCATCAGCACCGACATATTATTACGGCTAACAAAAACTCTATTTGTTATAATTTCAGAGCTGAACTAGCTAATTTTCACTTAAAGTCTACAGATCTTCATGACCTAAAACAAACATCTTTATACGTCACCAAAAGAAAAGGCGCTGTAATTGCATTGCTTGTCTTGACATCTTTAAATCAGTCTGTCGTTGACCGCCCCACAGCGTGAGCTCCTTTCTGTTCAAAGCCAGTTTACGACAGCTGTTTTGTTGTTGTTGTTTACTAATCTCTCCTTGCATCTTTAAAGGAACTATTACACCCACAAAAACAGATGTCAGTTGTTTTTCCTCCTGTGTGGTTTCTTTCACAGGAATTAAGAGGATTAGAGGTACTACATTTGCCGCTAATAAAAGTGAAGGAGAAAGGCGGCGGGAAACAGAGAGAGAAAGACAAGTGGGGTGAAACTCATCCAAACTGTCATCATGTAAAGTGGAATTTGCACATGAAACTGGTGGTGTTGAATTTGTGCGTTTGATAATTTTGATGTGCAGGTCTGCAAAAGGAGTGATCAGAGACGCCGCCGTCTTCCTGATCTATTTTTTACGCTGCTCATCTTTCCTCCAACTGCTCAAGACGGGTAATTATCTTTTAAAGATGAGGCTCTGGGTTGCTTTTGTCCTGCTTTCGGTGTGCATCAGTAATAAAAAATGCGTTTCAAAGATCTTTTTAAAAGCTGAGCGAAGAATATTAACACGCAAAACAAAAAACCATCAGACTGTGAACAGACGATCAATCAATTAGATTTACTGAAAACATAACTACCTAAGCAAATTCTTGCCAAGATATCAATACATATTCAACGCCAAACAATGGCTTTCAATCACTATAAACGTGTGCACAAACGCGCCTGAATGCATGCAAATGTCAGCACGCTTTAGGAAGAGGCCTAATTGCACGATGCACCGATAAATCATCTTTTCATCTCCTGTCTGGACAAACCAGCACTCCTCTGATGGATAGGTTACACGTGTTGTCCTCTTCCTCTAATGCTATTCCTCCATCTCTCTCTCTTTCCTCTAACAATTGTTCCTCCCTTGTTACAGAGCCAGTGGCTGCGGGATTCAGAGGATTAGACGCGAGAACGCCTGTTCTTTCCATCCCCCACCCTCTGCCTCATTCTCTATCCTCTCATCTTCCATGAACAAAAGCGGATTTAAGCCATTAAAGGTGTGATAATCCTGAGAAGATGGGATGAGGGAGAAACAGATGAGAGAAGAGCAGAGTGAGAGAGAGTGATTCCAGCTGTGTGGCGGTTCTGAAATCACACGTGAGGTGCCTGATTAACTCTTTACAATTCAGACCACAGTCAAGGCCAACCAATCACAAGGCCCACACACAAGCTTGCATCTAAATAGACTACGAATACTGAATAGAAAGTAGGTTGTGTTAAAGTAAGTGAATGCAGTGTTCACCTTAAACAAGAACAGTAACAAAATCCTGACCGTTTTAATAAGTAAATGGCTACACGTTACACATGCTGCGGGTTACAGTCGGATAGACCTGCATCTGTGTGTATAGAATGAATAAAAGCGATGGCAAATGTGCACTCACGAATAAAAGCAGTATGGGGAACTGTCATTGGCAACAGTGCATTCATGAGTGTTTTTCTAAAAGAGCAGCGATACAGCTGGCGCATGAGAAATACAACTCTAATATCACTGTTTAAGCAGAACGGTGTGTGATTTCCTCAGGGCATCTCATGGCTGGGGCAGATTTTACACAGCTTTCTTTGTCTCACTTCTGCAATTTCTCATTCATTAGCCTGGCCAAACAAACACTAAAATGCAAAAATGCAAATGGAAAAAACACATGCACTAGCACACACAAACAAACCCCATTACCTCACAAAAGGCTAATTCAATTCGAAAATAGGAGTTAATGAACAACAACCTAATTGCCTTTTATCTTCATTAGATGAATGGAAAACTAACTGAGTGTTACGGGTAAAAACGGCTGTTTTCCTGAATCTAGCGTTTGGAGCCGGGATTTTAAAATGAAATAAAATCAAGAGAGAAATATACTTTGTTTCGAAACAAAGTGAGCTGCCTATCCAGACAGCATTTAAGGTACAATTAGGTACATTTTGTAAAGGATGCACACTCAAAGGATTATTTAAATCCAGTACGCTTTACAGAGCGTGCCATAAAGCATTGTGATTGACAGACAAGTGTATATAGATGTTTACTACAATTTATCATAATATATCGTAATGGTAAACAGTTGTGAGTTGAATCCTGTTCGTTTCACTTGGAGTTGCTGTCTGAAATAAACAAAGAGAGCATGAGACTGGAAAGCCAAGCAAATGCAGGAAATAAAACTGATTTATTAATTTCTCAAGACTAACTCAGTGGAATGTCAAGCTCTGTAATTATAACCTGATGTTTCCCGCAAGGAGCTGAGTCACTTGCCACTTGTGCGGGGGAATATGCAGCTCCTACTGTTACCATCTTAACCAAGAAATTAACCTGATATTATTCAGTACTGTACTTAAGGTTGAATATTTTCAGATTACATATCATATATAAGTACAGAATAATATCAGGTTAATTTCTTGGTACACATATACATATACACACACAAATATGTATATACCAGGGGTGACGAACATCAGCTCCAACCCCAATTAAAACTCACCTGCCTATAGCTTCCAAGTAACCATTCAGACCTTGATTAGCTTGTTCAAGTGAGTTTGATTAGAGTTGAAGCAAAACTCAGCCGGCTGAGAGCGGCTCTCCAGGACCGTGTTAATCTACGCCATGCCACGTTGCAACCATTTTGATTTTGAGTATCCCCCTTGCTGCGAGTGCTGAAATGAATACGGATTCCTGCTTAGGTTTTGTTTTTCGATTCGCATTCTTCATTTGATCGTTTGCAAGAAAGAAGTTATTTTTTCTTTTCAAATTAGATTTGTTTTCTCTTAGAGAACATTTTATTCTTATTACCGTGAAACCAGTGTCGACCGCTGGACGTGCGCTGCTGGTTTAGCCATCGTATGATAGATTATCTTTTTTATATGGCCAGAGACAAGAATCATAGACTGTGGGTCACATTCAACAGACAGACATAAGCACGCTTGTTTATATTTATTTCAACAAGTGAAAACTAGAATTAAATCCCCGGAAGCTTGTGAACAGTTTTGTAGCATTTTAAAATGATGGTAAGTAGTAAAACAGTTATGCTAAAATACATGCAGATGAGGCCAAATTATTAATGCAGATACCATGCTTTATTAGTAAGGTCAGTACAGAATGAGGTCTACTAATATCATTTCCCAGTACATCGAACAGTCTCTATATTAGTATATAAATGCGTTGAGTTCACATTTTGGGATTATGTGCATATCTGCACATAGTATATGCTTTAATATTTATTTCATTATCACTATATTTAACATTACATTAATCCAACTTGTGAAGGTAATGTAAATTATTAAGTCAAAATTAAAACTTTCAAAAACACCCATACATTTTTTTTATTGAGTGACAGGCAGTGGGTGTAATCAGTGACATTTTTAACAGATTTACGATCCAGCATAATTACTCATCTCTGCATCTTGCTTTTTATACATTTCTTAACTTTAGTTTAAAATTAATTTACATTTTAATCTGTGAGACTGATTTGTTCTGTGATTTGTTCATTGATTTACCAATTTAATAATCAATTTCTTATATCATTATTAAGTGTCAGACTTGGAATTAGTTTTTGGTTTGAGAAGGTCATGGGGTCCTTGTTATAACACGCTTTTAACATCTTATTTTAACATGCAGAAAATTGGTCTTTGTAACAAGAAAGAGCTGCAACATTGACAGAAAAACCTGTGAAAACCACCTGTTACTCCATCGGGAGAAGTCCGAGCATTATAGTCATGCTACAGATTTGCCTTGAGAGGTTTCATACGTGATGTTGGATGAGAAGATGTTAATGAAGTCTAGCAGCTGAGCGGCCCCTACGGGGATCATTCTGCAGCCGATCAGAGAGGCAGGGCTGCTTAATTTATACCTTAGAGAGAGGTGATCACAGCAAGCGGTGCCCTAATGATCCCAAACTGCCTGGGGAAGACAGGACTAGGACTTAACCCGGGGCCGCGGTGAGGGGTTAGTGATGGGATTAGGGGTCTTCTGAATGGGAGGGTTTTTGCACAACGGCCAAGCACCGAGGAGTCCACCACCCACCAGACTCCCTGAGAGTAATTTCACTGGAGCACTGGAGCAGAATGTCTCCCTCCCGACGAATCAATAGAAAGGAAGGAAGAAGTAGTCAGGGTGGGGACTAGGTGCTAGTCACAGGGACACGGATCCTCTGAAAGTTTCTGATCCGGAATAGCATGGTCTGAATTTGGAGAAGAGCTTGAGGATGATATGCCAGTCAGGCTAAAGGAAGCTTTCATTGTGTCATAAAAAAACATCTTGAGGATTTTTACGACGCTTACCACCTAACAGCTTTATCAGAGCTTAAGCTCAATAGCAGCACTCCAGCGTTGGTCATATGGCGACAACCATCCATGAAGATCCACACCCTCTTTTCTCCCTCTCTCTAGCACAAACAGCTTCGTTCGGCATTCAACATGTGTCTCCTCATGCAACCAATCCACTCATTCAGCCACTCTGTTGCCATGGCAACCACCCTAGCATTACGACGGGACGTGCACCAGACAGAGCACCCGCTCTGCATAGCCCACCGCAGATCAATCTCTTCTGTTACTGAGGAAGAATGAGAAAAAGAGTGAGCAAGAGAGTGAACGCAAGGGGATAATTAAACAAGGGCCATGATTAGTACCTTCCCAACCGCTTCAGCAAATCAAATCAGGGTTTGACTTGCCTAAACAAATCTGAACAGACTTCGGAACCATGTTGAATACTTTCGGCACCTGCTATCTTGCACATAATTTTTAACTTATCTGTCCTTTGGATGATCTAAGTTGGTGATTTAAAGACCATGGGGCGTGTGGATGTCCGTTTAATTCAGATTTGCATGTGCCAGTCATTCCTCCCTGACACCATTGCAGAGAGAGAGATATCCTGTGTTGAGCAGTTATGGGAGGGGTTGGTCTGCATGCTGCTGTGAGATAACGGGAGTGTAAAATTCAATTAACTGAAAAAAAAACAAAAAACAAAAAAAACCCCTGCCTTCATCCCCCCTTGGTCCTTTATTTCTTCTCTCTCTTGTCTGTGATTTGGTTGCACACCCAATTTGGACTTCTTGAACAATCTGTTTAAAGTAATAACAGTGATGTGAAAGAGACAGAGAAAGAGTTCTTACAAGGGTGTTGTGTCCACCATGTTTCACCTATTGGATATTCATCACCATCCTAACACAAATATAACACAATATTTCTTTTCAAACGTATCCATGATTCATCCATTCAGGCCTCCACACTATATGTATACACACACACACACACACACACACACACACATAAATATTAGGGGTAGGAAGCGATTAACATTTTACATGATGTGATGATTTATAAATTTAATTAATCACACATAAAATTTGGCTAAGCTACTCCCAAAAAAACATTTAAATTAATTGTTGCGTAAAGCATTTCAAAAAGTAGATTTAACAAAAAATATTTAGTTTTTGACCATGAGTGTGATTAACCCCCTGGGGTAAATTATGACACAATTGCCATTTTTGGTAGGATGAACTATACCTTTAACAATTTGTGTTAATTATTTTACTAATATTACTATGAAAATTTGAATTTGTTTATTTGATGAAATTATACTATAAATAATAAAATAAAACTGTCAGTAGGTGGTGATAAATGTCTTAATGAAAAGTCATTGAGTCATTTATTTGATTCGTTCCAATAGCTGATTCATTTAGGAGTAGAGTAAAGGGTTCTTTATGAATGTTCCATTAAATTATTAGACTTGGGCTGCATTCCAGTCCATATTTTTTCTCGATCTCGTTCACTGAGGTGTACAGTACATCATCGTTTACATTGCATGAGTGCCCATTCCTGGCAGAACCCTTGCAATGGGCTAAATTGAAACATCCTAAGCCTTTGATCACTTAAAATCAGCTATACAATACTGGTTTACTGTTTACATTTTCTCCTCATGAATTTGTTTGATGCAGCATTCTATATGTATACATGTATGCTTAGGCTATTAAAAAGTAAAATAAATAAATAAATTAATAATAATAATAATAATAAGAAGAAGAAGAAGAATTTACATAATATAGAGTTGTTTTTGGGTAAGGAAAAATTAAATGTGATCTGTGATGACGTCATAATCGTGTTGCATTGTGGTCTATGGTGAGGCCTGAAGTAGAGATATTGAGGGTCTGTCCATATACACTTCCCTTGACCAATTTTGTGTAGGAACACACTTCAAAATGGCAGCAGGGACTTCCCAGAGTGCTTGTCTAAAAGAGGAACGTAGTCTTGTTCGACTTAAAGCGGTCCATCACCATCACACTTCTCAGTGAGAGTCCTACTTTCTCTTTATATTTTTGTTGGGAAAACTGAGCAAAGCAGATAACACTGTTGTATCAGTTTCAGTATGCACTTAGCCTATTGCGTGTGTGATATTGCTTAACTAAAAGTAATGAGACAAAAGCTCCATATCTTGAATAAACATATCTAAGCTTCATTACACATTGGAGCAATAGATATGTCTTCAATCAGCTATATGAAACTTCTAATAGGTCCCTGCGTTAATCATTGCATCATAATGCAATATTTTTCATTGTAATTAATAAATCTAATTAACATGTCAAATTACCAGCTGTAATTGTTGGTTGCGTACTTCCGTGAAAAATAACTTCCTTCCTTCAATTTAAACGTTTTTATTGCTGACGGGTAAAAACAGTTGGTGTCTCTAATGGCAGAACAATGTAACCAAAATCACTGTGAGGGATCACAGGGAATCAGACATGTAATAATTGAGCAGAACATTGAAACATGAGGAGCCTCCACAAAGGCAACGGGATGTCGTAAATACCTCAGGATACCTCTTGTAAGCAGGTCCAACAGACATTGTCACAGGACAGCTTAAACATTAACACAAAATAAGCCATATTGAAAATCCCAACCCAGGAAGGAGATTGTCAATATTGTGCAAATAACCAAGATAATAGTCAAAGACACAGGACATCAGTATCATTGCATGGGTGATAAAATTAAAGGTTTTGTTGGATGGATCCTCTGAAATTTCTGATGAAACCATTAACCTCTGGTTTTCACAAAAACTGAACTCACAACACTTGCTTAGTCATGCCTATTCAGGCCTGAAAATATACTAATACAGACTTGAATCATTGATATGCATAACTGCATATTATATGTATCCCACACATTTAATTATCATGTGTTAATCACTCATTGTATATGTAGTTTGAATAACTATCGGCTGGTTCATACTTCAATATGCGTGTTTAGTATGCTTTTTACCATCTTTTGCGTTCTTTAAAGAGACACACCACGTGCTCCAGCATGCACAGCAGCTGCTGCCTGGCTAGATGAGAAGAAAACCAGTCTTGTCTGATTTCTTACTTTATTTTCTTTCTGTGAGAGTTCGTGTTTTGCCTTAGTTAAGGTTTGCCTGCCGCATCAAACCGCGCGCGGACCGTGATTCCCCTTTTCCTTCAGCCACCGCCTATCATCAGCTCCCAAGACTTCCACGACAACTGGCCAGTCAATCAATAACCTCGGGAAAGCCCTTTCTGCAACCAGCGAGAAGGAGTTCCGCAACACAAACGCAACCTCCATCCTTGCTATTAGTACTACATGCACCTTTCCGTAGACTTTATTCAGTCATTTTACTCCACTGACCAGTCTGGGCATCATCCCCCACTAACTGCTCCAGTCACCACCCATTCCTCAAGAGGTATTCTCCATATCCATCTCTCCTTCTTATCCATATCTGTACTGCCCTCTCTATCTCTCACTCTCTCCCGGTTGAAGCGTGAGGCTCCAGCGCAGGGCCTATCAGTGCATCCTGCATTACAGCGTTACACGCTGAGTCATTGTGAGGTTTGTAAGGAGGATAGGAGAGTAATCAGAGATTAGCCAGCCACCCACAGCTCAGTCTGCCCTCTGTCAGTGGGCTGATTAGGGCTCTTTCCCTCTCTCTCTTTGCGCTCCAATACCACCTGCTTCCATTACTTTCGGCTGTTTGTCATGAGGAATAATCTGAAGGAAAGAGATAGAGCGCCGAACACATCATAAAAGGAAAGTTCACCTAAAAGGGATAATCTGTTACTTAACCTTATATTGTTCCAAACCCATAATGACAAAAGAAGAGTTTGCAAAATGTCCAAGTGGCACATTACTATACATTATTAATGAAACTCTGAAACTGAGATTCTATACTGTAACTCAGAGCTGCACCATGTAAGTAGTCAAAACGGACAATATAAAGGCATAGGAATGGAGAATAGCCTTAATCACCATTTACTGACAATCTTTGTATAGCTTCAGAATATATCACACAAGTAGTCTTGACTTTGATAGTGCTTTTAGAGGTGCTTAACATCCCTCGCCCCCACACTTTCATTGTATGAAAAAAAAAAAGAAAAGGGAAAGTCATATGGGTTGGGAATGAAATAACGGTGAGCAAGTTATCACAACCAGCTAAAATGAAACACCCTAGCTCATCAACAACAAAGAGGCAATCCTACTCCCTACAGAAACGATGACCACATTTTACACGCATCTACAGACATAAGACATTGCCGCATGCTTCATTTATTTTAAAAATAGACCAAACTGTTACTAATATCACTTATGTGAAGATGTAATCGAGCTGCGTTTTACACATGCTTGAAAACAGGCATTATCGGATATGCTCCCAAATTAAATGAATCAGTCATAAAAGCATGTCCATTTATGCGGCAAGTCAATATCATATGAACAAAGCCACATTGAAAGTGCAATTACTGTGCTATTTGTGTTTTTAATGAATTTACCTGAAATGCAACTCTGAGAATAAATACACCAATGAGCACACAATATTAATGTGTTAAAATGCTGCCAGGGCTGGTTTAGTAACTGTGATTACGTAATCGGATTACAAAAACTAAGTATTTGTAATTAGGGTATGTTGCATTTAAAAATACTCAGAATCACTACTGTTACTTTCTTATGGAGTATTTATTGCATCCTACTGTGTGCCACACCATTCCGCTTTGACTATATTCAGAAAGACAGAAAGAAAGTAATACATTAAGGAATATATTTCTAATATGTTTAATGAAACAAGCTTAAAAAAGTAATCTAAAAAGAAGTTGGAATACATAAAACAAGCAACCTAGATTATGTTACTGATTACAGATTACTCATCAGGTAATCTGTAATTAGTAACAATCTACTCAGCACTTACAGCCCGTATTGAATTGAAACACCTTTTTTCTTCAATCCACTCTTTCACATTGCTAGTTTCCATAGCCATAGAAACTTTATCTCTGCTCGCAAACTCTCCTTTACAAACACACACACAAATCTTCAGCCGGCAAGGTGCGTACAAACTCACTTTACAGAGACGTGCCGTACGAGCCTGGTGAGGAGAGAGCGGCTTTGATTTACAGGAAGTGCTGAGAGATGCAGCTAGTGTTCAGAAAGCAGCACAACAGCCCTGGAGAGATGGATGAGGGTTGAGAGAAAGAGAGAGAGAGCTGACAGAGGACACGCTGTGTTTGTCCGGTCCAGAGGAGTTTAATGGGATGAGATTTGATCTCGCTCTGTATGACATTTTCCCTATTTGTGAGATGCCAAAACACGGTATATTTTGCCACACGAAAAGTAGCGGAAGAGGAGCGGCGCGTGTGTTCAGTCAGTGTTCCTGAACGGACTCTTTTTGAATTAATCTTTCACTCTAATGAAACGCAGAGGCCCCGTATGTGAGGTGCAGATGATGTATGGCTCTAAAACACAGATAAATCAAGAGTTCTGACAGTCCAACTTTTAGAACAATGACACGAGGCATCAATTAGAGTAGAAAGAGAAGAACGCAAGTTGCTCTCAGACGTGCTGATTAAATATTGCTTTTCCTTCTCCCTTCTTTGGTTCTGTCACATCAGTAAGAGAGAGAAGGAAAAATGAGTGCGCTATGGTGCACTTCACTGCTTTGATGGGGGTTTTAAATAAAATCCTGCATTTGTACGCGGCGCACGGGCTTGATTCATCTTGATAAATCCATTTAAGAAATCAGGAGGTGTGAAAAAAGAGCTTGGTATTTATGTACTTTCGCAACAATGCTCGTGTTCGATAGCAAAGTAATGGGACTTTTTGGGATGCTAGATATTAAATGGGTACCGAGCAGATGATTAAAAGAGCTCATAGGGCATACATTTCTTAATGTATGTACTGTTTGCAAACTGCCTTGAGACTATATATCACATAATCTATTTTAGAAGTGCTGCAACAGCTTGCAGGCTCTCTAAGCAAGTGCGAGCGTATTGTATTGGGCGGAGATGAATGCTTTAAATCCAGAACGGACCAGGATAAGTTTGTATATTATCTCCATTTTCATCCGTACACTTTATTTCTCTCCTCCCCTGTAGGCTCTCAGGCCTGAGAGATGGGATGAGGCAGAAATGAGAGCGAGAGAGAGAGAGAATATATCACTAAACCTCTAGCCTGAAGCAAATTTTCTCCACATCAGCAGTGTGGCTCTCCAGAACAGCCTGACTGAGAGCATAAGCCATTTGATGCTATAAAAAGGATTCCATAATAGACATATTACCTAAAATAAAATCATTTGAGACATTTATTTTGTGTGTGTGCACTGAAAGATTCATTATGGGGGGTATAATTGGATTTTAAAGGGGTGTACTGTAATTTACATTCTTTTTACTAAAGCCGTTTATAAGTGTTTCACTGTCCAAATAATTAGACTACATTTTATTTAAACCACGACACTGGTTAATTCTTAACTCGGATTAGAACAAACCTACTCATGGTTCCATGTTTACCATGTGCTTTGTCCAAATGTTATTAGCAAATAAATACATATTAATATAAATACATGAAAGAATTAATGAATGGATGGAGGTGGAGACTCCGCAGTTCATCTCTTTTCTTATATCCAGTAATATATATAGGAAAAATCATTCACATGATTCCTCCAAAAAAAAACTGAATGAACAATAACAAAACACTATTGTGTGTAACTTGTAAACAACTTTGTGTATAACTTGTGTTTTCAAAAAACAGAAAAAATGCTATAAACATAAGGGTTTTTGCATTACTTGCATTATTTTTCAATAATTTAAAAGGTCCATCGTGAATGTTTCCTAATTAACAGATCGGATCCAGAATTATGCATAAAATCAATCTTGTCTATCAAAGGTGCTCATAAAACCTTTAGCAGTGGCGCAGACCGATCTGACTGCAAACCTTCTATTGGTTTCATTTACCAAGTGCGGAGTGACCTTTCCCAGCCAGCTATAAAATCAATTTCAGGCTCTAATTCAGAAATATGTTACATGATCATTGTTGGGTGGAATATTAATCAGTAGGCAGAGCATGGACCTAATAGCTCAGTAAAAAGCAGGGTTTTCTTGAAGCATCTAAAGCAGCAGTAAGTATTGGTGCGTTTTTTGACATAAATGAGAATGGGTTAAGATGGGCTACCTCCCTTCATCTAGTTAACTTATATTTAAAAAAAAAAGGCCCAACCTATACAGCTACCTGCAATTGAGAGACTCAAATCACATAATTTGCCTTTTAAAAACAACACAATCCAAATTTCTTCCAATATGATTCAGATGCTGTGCTGGTTGCTTTAAGTTGTCCACATATTCTTTATAGTAGTCCATAAAATGGTTTACTATAACATAGAAAAATCTCTTTTCAATAGATGCCAGACATCTGTAGCACGTTTTACTCTACTCTCCAGACTCACCGGTACATTAAAGGTATGCTTGAACTGAGAAGCCAAGGCAAGAGTTACCTGTAAAAGTTACAACTCTATTTCTTGAATCAATTTCGATGTGGATTCAAAGCACTCCATGCGGTCAAATCCAATCAATCCATCATTTCTGAAGCCCAAGCCCCCCTAAGACCCAGACCACTCCCTCAATTCATTCATTCGTCCTCTCTCTGTCGAAAGTCTTATCCTAACCCTGGTCACTCAAGTCATAAAGCATCTTTATCTTCATCCTGAGGAGGGATGTGGGGTTCCGGTCACACTTAAAGGCTTTAAGTGTTGCCTCAGGCTCAGATGAAGGGAGAGAAAGAGGGAGAGAGGAGCGAGAGACTCCTTAGAGGCTACTAAAATGAGTCAAAGAGCTTTTCCCCCTCAATCTTGACCACAGCACACATTTTGGATGCGTGTTGTACACAAAAAAGGCCATATAAGGATCCGTGAGTGTGTGTTCTGACCTCAGCATTTACACCTCTGAGACCAAGAGAGTAATAGATTGCCAAAGGCATAAGTCTAGGGACTTGAATCTCCATAGATTACTCGATTTGAGCAAGTCAGACTCTTAAAGCAGCTGCCCGCCCCTGTAAAGGGAATCTCCCAAAAGCCTTGCAGGAAAATGCAATCTCAAGTCTCGTTGCTCCAGTCTGCATCTGACAAATCCAGACACACACATCCATGTTCTTCCCGCTGCTCCAATGGTTACACACACCAGCTTGACCAGTTTATTTTATATATAATTTTGTATAATTACAGTGTCTCCTGGTGCAGATGTGTCTGATTTTAATTCACTTTGCTGCTCCGCTGGAGTGTGAAACACTAAAGCCCTGGAGATCAATTACTGAGGGGTATTTACACTACGCAGTGGCAGAGGGGACCGGGACAGGGCTGACATAGTCCAGCATGTGTTCGGTAGCTCAGCCACTGGTCTTTTCCCACTGCACTCATTACACTGTCAATCAGCTTACATTCAAAAACATACTGCAGAGTGACAGAATATCTAATTCAGATTTATATCTACTCGCCATGAAAACAGGGAGCCAACTCAATAACATACAGATATTAAAGTTTACCCTGTATGAATAAATGAGGTTGCCACACAAACACAATGTCTTTTATTTGATAAAACTCTTCAGAGAAGGACACAATCTGTGTAAATAACAAGCCTTAGAGTCAACATTAAGTCAAAAGGGATCCTTTTTGTTTAAATATACTGGTCTTATTTTGAATAATTCATTGGTGTATAAAGATATAAATATGTTTTTGTGAACTTTTAAATAATATATATATATATAACTTTGTCTGTCTCTGTAATAACTTTCAGCTTAGGTCACCAAGGCTATGTGAAAAATTATACTAACAAATAGCCACATTTAGCTTTACACTCATTGTTTTAGGCCACTTTAAAGGTCATGCAGCCTTTGTAAAATATTGATAATTACTTCAATAGGTTACAGCAATAAAAGCAAATAATGGGAGATTTCAGAAAGAAGAGTTACTACTGGAATATGTGGAGATGCTCTGGAGAGCAAGTGTTAAAAATAAACCCAATTATTTTTTTCATAATGTTATGGCTGAAGAAATGGCCATTAAAATTATTTTTAAATTAAATTACTACAAAAAATATTTTAATAAAGTATATAATAGGTGATGGAAACAAATGTATAAATAAAACCTTATTAACTAAAAGCAATCATTTAAAAATGTTATGAGTGAACTTAATCACCACAACACTATAATACACATTATCATTATTATTACTATCAGTATTATTGAAGAAAAATGAGATTTAACAGTGTAATTAAATCATTATTGTTATTGGGTATATTGGTCTAAAAAAAAGCAGCAATTGAAATAAATAAAACTCTTACAACATATTGTCTGATAACAGATTTGATATACCATCCATCCCTAGATGCAAATAAAATCAAGCCTTACATTTTTTTGCTTTTTCTTTTTTTACTGAATATCGAGAAACTAAAATAGTTTGCAAAGGCCATTTCAAGTCTGAACATACAAATAAAGATTCCTACCACACGAAAATACAATATCACCTTCATGACATAACTCTCCAGAGACAGACAAACTCATCACCCACCTCAGTGAGAATAAAGCATTACATTTAGGCTGGGAGGCACCAAGAGGACAAGTGTGTGCAACATGAGACGCTTTAGAGTTTTATTTAAAAAGCAGATGGCACAGCCGAAATGAAGATGAATGGGACTGAAGCCTGGTGTGAGATGAGAACTAATTAGCCTGGTCAACAGAGGGCTTGCTGAACTGCAGAGGCCTGCATGAACATACACAAGCCCGGGGCTCCATTAGTCAGCCTAGACTGGAATAAAACACAGAGACAAGGGCAACAGTGCCCTGCCCTATAGCTAGACTCCCACATGCCTTCCAATGCCTCAGAGGACCATGGGAGGGGAGGGTTCCACACTCCATATCCCAGAATGCCCTGTGTCCTTCATTACTTTTTTGCTGAGAGACATATGAGGGGAGTTAATGTGAGCTGCGGCAGTTTTTCTTATGATGGATCGAGCATACGCACACATCTTTCTCTCTGTCTATTCACTCTCTCTTTTCTGCGCACAATCTAATTTGAGATAAGTCGTAAGAGAACACCAGTGGGAGCGAGAGCAGACTTTATCAGTGCTCTGGGTGGGTGTGGGAGGAGATCTAGGAGTAATTGTATTCCTGTATGCTTGCAGGGACTCCTATTAAAACCAATAACTGCTAATAGGGTTACAGCTTAATTTTTTAAGTGCCTTGATAATGATTATGAAGTAACCTTTGACAAGACAGCCACATCTGTTTGTTTTATGTTGCTGATGCGTAATAGAATGATCGCTGCAGTACTTAACACTGGCAAACTGAAGAGGTGAAACAGAAATAAACCTTTAACATCCATGGCACTTTTTGCTGTGAAAGCCCTCTTTTGAAACCATTATTTCTTTAAGAGTTTAGGAACACAATGTCAACATGTACAGATGAGAGCTTTCTACAAGATCTTGTTCCAGACAGTTTTTTTTCGGATTCCCATAACGCATCAGCTGATGAACGCTGATCCCTTTCATTACAGAAAACTTGGTTTGTTACATTAATGCCTGTCATGTCAGAAGAAACGGCTCATCAGAGCGTAGCATGTTGCTATTTCAACAAACAATAGTGGAAAAGCTTTTTCAGCAAAAAAAACATTCCCACCATTTCTGGGCGTTCGGTTTGGCTGGAAATGTGGCATTTTCAGCTCACAGCAAGTTTCTGGATGACACATTAACACCTGGCGGTAACGGCAGCTAAAGTGAGCGCGTGGCATTGATTATAACCCTGCTGACTCTGACACTTACATCAACTGTCCAATCACAACCAGACATGAGCTGGGAGCTGTAAGCAGCACACTTAACTGAAATAAGACAAGAACACAATGTGCGTGCAAGCAGACAGAAAATACTGATTCATGCAAAAATGAGGACACAAGAGGAAATTAGAAACTCATATATGGAAATAGGAAGAATCATTTTTATTATCCCTTTTCTACCAACAAGGTGGAGGTGAAGGTGCATTTAAAATCTATCAGCTAAACCAAATACAGATCCTATAAGAATCAAAGGTTATTTACACTGGATGCATCATAAAAATGTTCACTGCTGCACCATTTTGCCATGATGCACTATGTTTGTTTGTGGGCAGCTTATAAAATAACAGCCAGTTAAATCATTGTTTGGCTCTCAAGGCAGTGGAGGCACACTAACTGAACACCAACATTGTTTCAGTGGAAAAGGAATATCTGCAGTCAGTAGCAGTCTGAAGCTTTAGCTGAACCTGTATCACATTATAACACCTGTCGTGTTTATGACTAGCAGCTTAAGAAGCTGCTCCCTTTTGATAGGAGAGACCTTGAGGGACCGTATGAGCCATTGAAATAAGTAATTGGCCTGATCTGGACCTACTATTGACCATTAGTTTGTATACGGAAGCAAAAAAATTCAATAAAAAAAGCGTGATTGAGACAGGGCAACAGAGACATTAACCCCGACAGAAAAGACATTCAGGACACAGAGCTGGTAGATCAGGGTTAGTGAGCAGTAATAGCGAAGAGGGAAAAATCGAAAGCAAATAGTGGAGAGAAATGCTATTTCTCTCTCTTTCATTAACTCTTGATTTTACCGTGGTTGCAGGCTCTCAGAACAGGTCTTTGTGGACTCGGATGGAGCACTTGTGTCGGTTCATCTGTGGAAATCAGGACATGGGACAAGACAGAGTGAGAGCTGCTCTCACACATATACACACATGCGGCTTCCATAGTTTAGATTTGTACATCAGGCTTTACTGATGTATGCCACCCATCATCTGTCTGTAGCTGTTTGCAGTCAACAAACCCGAGCAACCTCTTAGCTGGGTAGGACACACAACATGAAGAGCACAGAAGACACACTCTAGCTTATCTCACCCCTCACTGCGCAGTAGAAAGAGATTCTCAACCACTGGGTGCTTTAGAATGCTACTGTATATGAGGAAGGAAAAAAACCCAGGTCACGATAAAGGGGCTTATTTTGTGTTGGTGGCCAGCTGATTGTACGTTATTGTGCTTATCACACAGCTATTCAACCAACCAAACAAATAAACAGACATAAAACCAGTACAGATGTGAAAATAATTAGAAGGTAACACTTGAATGACAAAGAAAGAAAGAAAGACAAAACAGAACTGAAAGAGAAGAGACTCAACAGATGATGAAGGATGTAAGTGAAGGAGTGTGAGTAGTCTCACCTCGGGGTCTGTGTGCTCTTTTCCTGCGGTCTCTGAAAGCAGCTCCAGACTGCAGCGCCTCCAGCAGACAATCCATCACACCGGTCTCATCGTTCTCTACAGGAAAGAGGAAGAAAGAATAGAAAAACATTAGGATGTGGAGGGTCATTCCATAGCATCAGTTAAACCGGCCTTAAGGGTCTCTGCAGGAATACTGAGGAAAAAAAAAAAACACTAAAGCGGCCTTCTGTGGACGGTATATTACAGCGTCGACTCGGACAATTTGAGAGGCAGACAGGCTCTTAAACTCCTCTATACATCTCCTCTGCACCTCAACACAAATCCACGGGTGTTTTGTAGCGTTTGGAGGGCCGATCGTAAAAACAGCTGAGTGGTGCAGGCAGTTAACCTCAGGTCACTGGCTTTCACATAGAGGGACTCCAGAGACACAAGGAGGCCTGTGGGACCCGCGGCAGACAGGAGGAACACCACAGCGCTCACGGTCACAAACACATGCTGCTTACACAAACTTTACACACACATCCAGTGACAGAGAATAAATCAGCTTGGCAGGAAAGTGTGCTTTTCAGCAGGTTTGGAGAAAAAGGCTTGTGTGAGAGGATGTCTGTTGTGTGTTGAACCCGTGGATGGGTGAGCGTGGGTAAGCATTACGGGCCTTGACACTGTAACCTCCAAATATTAATCTTTACACTGACACAGCAAGTGCACGCACGCACACAACACAAAACAAATCAAAAAGCATGTGAGCGTGTGTGCTAACGTTGCAGAAGTGCCCACTTTTCCACCGATAGGTTGTGACATCTATCATCTGGGCTAAATTCAAAATGAAACCAAAACTATTTACGGAATATCCTGACTGCCATGATATGATTCCATGCGAGTTAGTGGCATGCTAGTCTACTGTAAAGTACAGCTATACATCTAAAAATAAAAAAAAAATAAAATAAAATTTATATATATATATATATATATATATATATATATATATATATATAAAACTTCTGGCTAATTTATCCCAGTAATAAAGGCGGGGAGAGCAATGAAAATTAACCCAACAGAGACCCAGAGAAAGCACACTTGTACTGCGGCTTTAAGCTCTGCCACGTTATCTGCTCTGGCCCGAACTGGCCGAGTGAAAGCATTTCCTCTCCTCTCCCATTCCACGGGGTCATTAATTGGAGAGATAATCTACTTGATCTCTACACAATGAGTGATTCATTGAGACTCATGTGTGACTTTTATCACTGCCAAGAGCAGATTACATTGAGAAAAAAAACAAAAGCAAATGTGAGATGATAATCTTTCTATACGAGGCTGCTAGTCAACACTGTGACCCAAGAACGGCAAGAAAACAGATTAAAATTTGCGCTGACTTAATCTGCTATTGAGCAAGAGCAAAAGTGGAGGAAACGGCATGATCTCATCCAGTTTAAGTGGCCTCACGCTCTCTACACCAGCTGATAGCCTTTCACAACAAAGAAATAAAAAGGGTTGAAATTAAATTGTTAGCTCACGGAGGAGCGAACGTCGTGTTATATTTGAAATGGCTGGCTCTGTAGGTAGTCCTGCTGCCCTTCACCCAAACACAATAACACCCAAAATAATGACACCAGTCAAAAAGGACAGCCTTGATGCACACAACACAACAAATCTTAGAAGGACAACCTTGAAAGATAGAAGTTTTAGTGTTATATGTTACTTTAACCCACATGATCAAACATCTAAAACGTCTCAGAAAGCAGTGACCAGGTTTCTAAGCAATACACTGACCATTCAGGGTATATTCACAGAAGATGATGCTTAACGTGCTTAGATTTGTTCAGATCATCCGCAACATTTAACTCGTTTTACTTCTTGAATTAAACACTACCAATCAACTGGCTGGGTTTGTTAAAGTGATGATGCTCAGATAGAAAAGAGCCTACTATTAGAGAGCAAATATACACAGTCACTAATACAGATATAATGCAGGTATACCCAGGACTACCCAGCCGTGGCTGACAGTAAATGCTGACTAACAATTTATAAGACCATCAAGTGTAATGCATCTGTGATTATCATCGCAATAAGGCTACGACGTTTTGCTACCACTAGATTTTACTTTGTCTTAAACATGAATCGGAACAGAGATTCTCAGTCTGAAGCCAGACAAATGATGAAGTAAGATTATGACTAACACCTGAGAGAAACAATGATGTGTGTGCACTTTGACAAAACTGTCCGTTTCATTAAGGAGCGTCAGATTACGGAGCACTCCGTCATCTCTGGGACGTCTGTTGGACAAGCTCTGTCAAGCACAGGAAACTTCATTTATGAACTACTCATAAACGTTGTACAGCATAAACACGCAACTTCTGAGCAGCTCAAGACTAATTCAAACACATGTCACAGTGTTAGCAGTATGTTTAACAGAATGTAAGCAATCATATTTAGATTACGTTCTCAACCTTGCCATCAGAAACCTGTGAAAAAGGGACTACACCGAAGCAAAGGTCAAAAACGAATGACTGAAAAGAATATCAATAGAGCGAGAATTTAAGGCATGTTCATCATAAAAGATTGTAGTGCTATATCTGCAATAACTCGCAAGCGAAGAGCTTAAACAGATATACTCCATTGATCTCTTTTGGCTTTAATAGAGTTACAGCTAGAAGCAAACATGTCACAAATGATAACCATTCAAAAAAAGTGGCGAGTTAAATATAGTCACAATACTTACGTTTTTAACTTTTAGTCCATAACATTTTAGCTCAGATGCAACATAAATGCTTAAATTATGAAAGTTAACTTTTAACAGATACACACAGAAGTCTGTTGTATTACTACATGTACCTAAAATAATGCTGACTCACTTTCGTTTCCAGTCAAATGTGACCCTGAACCACAATATAAGTAGCAAAGGTATATTTAAAGCAATTACCAACACCAAAAAAAAAATTTTTAATACCAAATATCATGTTACGATAAGATATTTTTTACCATAAATCTATCCAAACTACATTTTAGATTAGTAATATGCACTGATAAGAACTTAATTTGGACAACTTTAAAGGTGATTTGCTCAATATTAACAGATTGTTAAATGGGATAGGACAATATTTGGCTTAGATACAACTAACAAACCATTAATCATTGGAGGATTTTTTTTTTATTCAGCTGATGTTTTTAGATTAAATACTTACCATTGTGTACAGGGTCACAAATTATTTTTTATAATATCAAAGTCCCCTATTAATACCATAACAGCTAGGGGGGAAAAACATGTTAATGGATGTAAAGCAAGCAAAAGTCAACCAGCTCCTGGCCTAACTTCCTGTTTCAAAAGGAAATGTCAACAGCACAAAATCACTGCACTCCAAAGAGATTTCGCGGGGCTTTTACATTTCTGTCTGTAATACCAAAGCAACCATCTAGCAGTCTGCAGTTGTGTGTTGTATGAAGTAAACAGTTCTAGCTATGCTGCAGAAGCCTATAGGCCTGCTTCTGTAATCGGCCTGCTGTGATATTTAATGCACAGCACCATTTATGTTTATAGCACTACATTAAGCCATACCGCTGATCACCCACTGCCTGCATGTGTCATTTTTAATGAAGCTATTCAAGCTGTAATTACAAAAGCAAATGAATTGAAAACAGACAATGCACTGGAAAAAAAATAAATAAATAAAACTTTCTGAAACTCACCCATCCTCTTCTCCATCCACTGGCAAGCTCTTCAGCAGGCTGGCCGAGGCAGTTAAGGCATTGACTCCACTGCTTCCCTCAGGACCACGGGAGGTGCTGATCTGGGAGGACACTTCAGCACCGGCGGGCTTGGGTTGCACGAGCAGAGCCGGGTGCTGTAACAGGAGCTGGGCATCCTCCTGCAGGGTGGGCATCACGGAGGCCAGGGTGCTCACTGCAGGCCCGGGCTCCTTCGAGCCGTTCTGGATCAATCCGGACTCACTCTGAAGGTTAGGAGGCACATTTGAGGAGGTCACGGCCGGGACGAACTGGGTGCCACGGCCTTGACTGCTGAGCTGCGACTGCTGCTGTTCCATGGAGGGTTGAGGGGCGAGTTGTTGCCCCTGGGTCTGCTGTATGAGACCAGTGCCAGCGGGCTGCACCAGCTGGACCATCTGCGGGGTGGGTGTCTGTTGTGGCTGCAAGAGCCCTTGCGGAAGGGGCTGAGCAGCAGGGGGTGGCATATTCCCCATGGGTTGCTGCGAAGCTGCCATCAGCTGACCGTTCCCCGCCACCGGAGGGATGGAGGCAGACAGGTGGGGAAGTGTCTGTGTTGACCCAGGTGGCACAGCATTCATGATCTGCTTGGGTTGGGCGAAGTCGGGTGGCAAGCTGCCTCCTTGGCTTAAGGGGTTAATGTGTGTCGACGCTACCTGGGCTGGTGCAGCCGGCTGCTGTGTTGGCGGGTAGCCCATCTGCTGCTGGGTCAACACAGGCAGTGCTTGAGCAGGGGAGGATTGTGCTGCCTGGGCATATGTCAGTTTAGGCATATGAGCGGGCACGGCTGCAGTTGAATGTCCGATTGTTGTCTGCAGCCCTCCCATGGCGGCTGGTGGCTGATTGCTCGAAGCAGCCGCATTAGTCTTAAGATGTGCATGAACTAAGTCTTGGGGCACGTTAGGAGTAGCCGAGTAGTCGTGCTTTTGAGCAGCGGGCTGCTGAAAAGTCAAAGAGGGGCCGCCCGCCTCTCCGCTGCCCAGGCTTTCGGAATAATGGCTAGCTGTGCTGCTGACGCTCTCTCGGTCCTGGCACGCCACACTCTCAGGCACAAACTGGCGGATGCTTTCCACTGTCCGGGTGCTGGGGGCGTTTTCAGAGGACGCCGTGTTTGGGGCCTCCTTGTCGTAATATTCGGTGCAAGTCCAACGACCCTTCTTAAAAGGCTCAGAGGTAGAGTCCAATTTGACCACTCTGAAACGTGAGCTGGTGGAGGCTGGAGCAGGCACTTGGGCCTGCTGAGGCTGAGCATTCATCTGCGAGACAGAGGGAGCGGGCATTGGGTGCTGCCCCATGACAGCTGGGCCCACCTGGCCTCCACCTGTTGAAGCAGCAACACCACCAGAAATGGTGGTAGCAGTGGCAGTGCCCATGCCAATTATTCCACTGGGAACATGTGTCAAGTTCACAATTTGGTTACTAATACTATTCAAAGCAGGGGAGTAGTTTACACTGCTACTATTGGTGCTCTTGCCACCCACAACAGGCACACTGGCAGAATTTAACATAGAAACATTATTTGTTATAGGTTTACTAGTACTAACTGTGGCTCCTGAGGCAACAGGGGCCAAAGGCTTGACAGCGGTTGAGCCAAGAGAGGCGCTCTCAATCAATCCTACCACATTTGAAGGCATTTTCTGGCCTGTGCTAGCAGAACTTGAGGTCACCGCAGACGAGACAGCGACACCCAAATGTATCCCAATCTGTGTCCCGCCAGCAGTCTGGGCTTTTCCAAAGGAAGCAGGATTATGGTGATGATGGTGCACGGTCCCGTTAACCATAGAGCCATGCATGTGTGCTTGGATAAGAATGGGAGGCTGGTTGGGCGACATGGCCCCTGGGGTCTCCGCCTCATGGAAGTTATTCAGCGTCTCCTCCGAAGAGCTCCTTTCGGGTCCCCCAGCATTGGCCCGCGAAAGAGACACGTCCATGATCTCAGAAGACGACAGGTCTTCGGTGTGGGACTCGTCCAAGTCATCGCAGCTCTCGGTGTCCTCTGTAATGCTGTTGTTGGTGCTGACAGATGTCTGCGCGGGAGTGACGCTGGTGATCTGAAAGCCACTCTTCTTCTTCATCTGCGCCACTGTGGTGGGCAGAGCTTGGGGTAACAGGGTGGTCTGCACTGGAATATTCAGGCTCTGGGGAGGGTTCTGGGGCCCAAGCGTGGATGCAACCGGCGTTTGAGACTGAATCAGCACCGGTGACGAATAATCATCCCCCAGCATCAAGTTGTTGCTATTAAGGCTGGTGCTTCCAGGAGTTGTCAACGTAGAGGAACCACCTACCGAGCTGCTGCTGCTCTCCCGTTTAGGTAAAGTCATAGGGTAAACCATTTTTCGGGCGCTGCCGGAGTCCCCGGATCGGTCGTGGTGATTCATTTCTAAAGGGTGGTCTCCAACAAAGTTATAAACGCAGCTCAAGAGAACAAGCTCTTTTAGGGAAGCAACTTGAAGCCGCTCGAGTAATTTCCACATAAAACCAACACTTTTGCAGTAACTGCCACGATAATTCCACTTGAGGTGTATTTAAATGTCCACCATGAGGAGCAGACTAACCCCGATGCTAGTTAACACTCGCTAGCGAGCTAGCTGACACGGATTCGCTTCAGCTGTTGTTTCCAAACGTATATCCTCGCAAACGCATTCAGCACGCGAGTTTAATCGCGAGGGAGTCGACACAGACAGCCGAAGCGATCGATATATCCGACCTTACAACGACAAAGTCTCTCCCCATTACAGTTCAAACTGCCAGACGCATTTTCAATTGTTGTATCGCAGTCACCGGAGCTCAAAATCAAGCGAAACAAAGTCCTACGGCCGGCGTCAGATGACAGAGAGAAACCGAGCGACTCAGCGCTGTCCTGTTTTATTCCATCCCGTGCTTTCTTTTGTTTTAGTCCCGTGTTGGTCTCTCTCCCACTCCGCTCCTATTCACCAGCTGCCTCCTTGTAATGTAGCCTGTGCTAGTGCTATCAGCCTGTGACGAGTCCCAGAAAGGGGGAGGAGAGCGCGAGAACATGGCGACCGCGCATGGCAGTTCACCTCCACAGCGACCAGACATAAAGCCGGAGTCTGGCGAGGATGGGGGGAGGGGGGTTTCCTAGAGACGGCCGGCTGGCGAAGAGTTCCGAAAATACACGAGCGCGGCCGAGTACAGCCAACCGTGTTGGTGAGGGATGTTTCTTATTATAGCCTTCAGTAACTGTGGCATCAAACACTCAGAATAACATCTTTTGTCCACTGTGGTTATTCTTATTTGACACTGAAGGAGGGAAGAGAAAGGGAGGGCACAGGTTTCTAGGATTTCTAATAAAGGCTAACAAATTGTGTACTTTATTGATGCAGATTTCAGTTTAAAACAAGATACCTTTGGGCGCTATTGTGTGTTTTTTTACTATACAGGGCAGCTACATCAACAAGATATAAACAGACACTGTGACAACAATGTTGTCAACATAGTCCAGAGATTTGTTCTGTTTTTACCCAACAGCTAGTCTGAAAGAGGAGCCAGATATTTCCACAGACAGAAAAGAACAACCAAACACTGACACTGACAAACGTGTTTGTTGCTCACCTCGTGTTTAGGGACTAAGCTCTAGCTCCAGCAGACTTTTACACAGAGTGCATAATGCGTCTAATCTTTGTTGTACTTTAAACCGATAACTTAATTCCACAGTATGTGTTTTATTTCAGAGCTTATAACGTTACAATGCAAAAAGTAGAACAATTTGGTTAACAGAATAATAATTAAAGAATATATTTAATTTTACGCAATATTTTAGTGCATTTTTATAATGTGCTTAAAACCTGTTGTTATGTGCAGCTGTATATATAATGTTGAGTGTTCTGCTTGTGATTTTTCTAATGCGTGCATTATGGGAATTTCTCTACAGGCAGCACTCATCGCCAAATGTCTGACACATCACCTTGTCATTTATTACAACAAATTGTTGATTTATGAGTGTCCCTTTAGAGGCTGAAACATCCCTTTGCCCTCACCAAACCTTTGCACTTTAACGTGAAAGGGAATGACCCCAGTGAGTGATGGTAGTGTAACACATTAAGTATGAGGAAATGAGGTCTGACAGACCCGGAATGGGTGTGTGCCCTGATGTCCAGACCTAGCAGACAGGCTGTGCCCATCCATACAAATTTCAGAGGGAGAGAGCCAGCGAGAGCTGATTGCAATGTAAGCGTCTGGTGCTGTCAGCAGCTTTAAATCACACAGGCACTCCACAACAAAAAACACAGAGAGCTATTGTGCTCCCGAACAATAATAGTCAATTTATACACTGGAGTCTGCTTTCATTTTGTAAACACTTGTTAAAACCGGTATCTTTGGTGATATAGTAAAAAAATAAAGAACCTCGATGAGAATTGCTATTGTTCTGTGTAATTTCATGCCGAAATGAAAGCTTATCCCTCTGGAGAATGTCAGTGTTAGGAAGAGGTGGCTGAGGTTTACTTAAACAAGGCTGCCAATCGTTTCAATCCTCAACAGTATGTGTGGAACGTTTCAACTGAGATTGTTTTTATTTTTTTGAATCTGCCGCAGTGTAATACAGGCCTTGCAGAGAGTTTGTTACTGATTGTTGAGGCAGTTATAAACAATACAGGAGCACCGTTGCTTATTTCACATCATGCAAAGAGGGCTTTACAGACGAACACAAAGGATGGATTGAAAGGAGGTCCCCAAAAAACTAAATCACGTTTAATGTGAATTAGAAGGGTCTCGCTGAGTTTGATTCCCTGCCACTTTCGCCTTTGGCTTGGGGTTCAAAAGACTTGTAATAGTCAGCAATATTAATGATTTGACTGAATAAGAACTAAACCGAGTTGTATGCTGACTTTGAACGTTTTTCCTAATTAAGGAACTTAACAGCTTTGACACTGGTGTCAAACTGATCTGAATCAACACTAAACAAATTAGAGCTGAATAATGATTGCCTTTTGCAGAGGTGCTTTGTCACTGAATAAAATTTGATTAAAAATTGCACTTTGCAACATCAGTAATGATTTCAATCAACACTGAACTGATTTTAGTTAAATATTGTTACTGTAGATCTAGCTGAATTGAAACAGATTAATAACCCACATGGAAAGAACCTATATGCGCATATATGAAACCTATATGCAGTATATATGCATGATAATATATATGCTGCATACATGCGTATATACGCCACATATAGGCAAAATTGAGGTGCATATTAATATTTACATTTCTTCTTTTTTGTGGGGACAGTCGTGGCCTAGGGGGTTGGACTTGTAACCCAAAGGTTGGGGGTCAAGTCCCAGGGATTGTAGGTGGTGGGAATGAATAACCAGCTCTCTCTCCACCTTCAATACCCTAGAGCACTTTTCACTGCTGTGTGTGTGCACTTGGATGGGTTAATAATATTTGTTATATATTTTAATAATTTTAATATATAGGTAAACATATAGGTGCATTTATGCACACATATATACATGCATATAGGGACCTATATAGGTACATGTATGTGCATATATGTACATATAATATAGGAAAACGGCCAATTTTATATATGTCACATATATTAAAAACCTATATTAAAACCTTCCGTAGAGCTGCTTATCAATTTTACGACACTTGTTTATTTCGGTGAAGCTGCTTTTGAAACAATATGCATTAAATAAAGCATCATAAATGTGACTTGACTTGTCTTTTTCTGCATGAAACCACTTTGCAGCACCTGAAAAGTAAGCTAATAATACTACTGCATGATGAGGTTAAGAGGAAAGCTTAGCTGACTTTACAGTATTTAACAGAACATCATGCTCTCATCATAAGTGTTTGACCCGGACCTCCTTCTTGTCTTATGAGGAAATGCAACTGTTTTAAAAAGGTTTCTCACATTTCTTCAAGAACTTCAAAGACAAAGCATCCTATACACACACAAGTCCATTGACATAAATCCCAAACAGAATGCTATTCACTTGTTTGAGGCCTGGGAAGCTGTGTCTAAAAGAAGTCTCAACCAACAGGCCGTTTAAGGTGGAAGCAAAGCAAGCAAATAAAGCAATTATGAAAACGATCATCTAAGTAACTTCTTAATTGCATGGAAAGCTACTGATAAATGTTCACATACTGAAGCAGGTTTTACAAGTTTACTAACTGGAGCCGGTTTATTTATAGGACACGTGAAAAGGCAAGGTAAGTGATTAGAGGTATTAAACGACATTATCCGCTTTTGCTCGAAAACTTAATAAATTCCTCTCTTGTGAGGCCTGCTGGGTAACATGGCAGGATTCTCAAAGGTTTTTTTTATTTATTCACATTGTTTCGTTCACTGCTTCGCTTGTAATTATGTTCAAATGTCGAGTCTGCAAACCCGAACTACGTCTAAACGAACACAGCTTGTTCCAGAATCCTCATGATATGATGCCCTTGACAGAGACAGCAAGGACGGCGCTCCCTTCATTTCAGCACTCTGTAATATTCTGTGAATAATCTTAGCAAAGCTACTTGTTCAGAAAGGTTTGAATTCGCATGAAATATGAACATGTGGTGAAAGGAAAGCATTTTGGTCTATGAAAGATGTACTTTGTGGAGTCAAAATGAAGCCAGGTAGATTGTAGAGCCTCTTTGACCATCAGCTGAAATAATTATATAACTTTGCATGGGGTTTTAGGTTTTACTGCAGCTTATTAACTACTGTTATAATGTAAATAAACTTTTTAAAATACAGTCATTTCAGGTCATACAAATGTAGTCACTTTTAACACTTCACTGGCCATTTTACTGGTCTTATAAATGTTAAATTCAGTTTGCTGTGTTGACCTCAGGCCTTTGGAAACAAACACTAGTTTTGAGGACTATGGAAACAAAAGAGGGTCAAACAGCTTCATCTAGTGGCGGCTTCATCAGGTTTTCTTTCGCGGTTTGTAAAGTCATAACAGTTTAGATTTAGCTAGTCATTAAAGTTTAGATTTCAACTGAATTAATAAGTTAGTATCAGAGTCATTTGTCAATGAGGATAAATGGCAGAATGTGAACACTGGTTTTGTTTTCTTTGTGATTTTGTGAAGATGTTAGTTTTAAAAGATGCATTTAAAACTAACAGTTAAATTAGTTCTTTTTAATAAAGGCTAAGCTTTGCACCCTTATGTAGCTTATAATATTAGTAGTGATTAGTATTAAACATACGTAGGCCTACATTTTATGCCTCATGCAACACATATAATTAATTTAATTTCACTGTTTATGAACCTTGGTTGGTTAAACCACACACACACATACACACACACACACACACACACACACACAATAAGTAAATGAATAACTTTTATAAATAACTTTTTGAGATTATCTTCGAATGCAATGCAAAGTAAATCTAATTTCTTAACATGGCCACTAGATGGGGTAAACACATAGAAAACTCTCTGATGAGCAGCAGGTTCAAGAGCAATGCATTGTTGATGTTGACTACAATATAGTGCTATTTGCCTTTCAATAACCAAGCGCGTATTTACTGTAGTTTAGTAAAAGTTTTTTTTGTTCTTGTCCGTCCAGTCATGTCAGACAAAGGCCAAGACGTCGATTTAACTAGAGCCAAACAAAACACGGGAGTCTGGCTGGTGAAGGTTGGTGGGTTATCGGTCAGCATTGTGCTGAACCTCTGAACTAACTCTGGAGAATTAAACAATGGCTGTAAACTAAAACTAAATCTAACTCCCTGAATGATAGAGGCTGTTTCAGCGGTGTGCTGTTTGTACTTTAATATTTTTTTTCTTCTTTTTTAAAAATTAATTTAAATTGTGTTGTTGGTAAAACCTTTCCTTCAATACTTAGTAGCTAATAGGCCTAAGTAAACGGGAAAATAACGGGACATTTTTTTATCTTGCGCAATTCGGGTAAAAAGGACACAGGAAACATATTAAATAACAATCGCATATAAGTTAGAAAAACATCGACTAAACACAAAAAACCCTTTCATGTTGTAGAATTGTTTCATTTGATCACTGCAGCTCGTCTAATTGTATAAATGAATGGTGGTACAACTCACTTAAATCTCCCTTATTTCAAATTAGGAGAAATTTTAAATATAGATGTAATAATGATCAGAAAGATAGAGCTATTCTGTATCCAAAGACCACAATCATTAAGGCTTTGGTGTGTTTTTATTTATTTATTGTTATTATTATTTTTAATCTTTATAGCTAGACTAGTAAGTAACCAGCTAGCAGCCACCTAGAAACCATAGAAACATACCAAAAACCACCTTAGCAACTGCACAGCAATACCATGGCAACCTCACACTTTACATATCATCAAGCTTATGCTCACATTTGCTTCAGAAAATGTAAACATACAGTTGAATTATTGAAATTATTTAGTTATACTCTATATTTACTCTATATACTATAGTTTATTAGGAAACAGGCACTAATAACTAAAAAAATAGTCCTTTTTAACATTTTTTTTTTTTTAGGTCCCAAAATATCTTTCTCAGCAGTGGGCAAAAGCATCGGGGCGAGGAGAAGTAGGCAAACTTAAAATTGGGAAGTATGATCTCATTTTAAACCTCATTCGAAATTGGCGTTTTTGGATGAAACCTTTCCACTCATGCTTTTTAATCTCTCTTCCAGAGCTCAAGGGAAGACGGCGGTGAGATTTCTTGATGTTTGTTTTTAAAGATATGCACTATTTGCTCCTCATCTTTTATTAAGATGTCAGCGCTGATTTGCATAATTACTATGATGTGACCCTGGGCTGTGGAGAGGCTGATTGATGGTTTCCTCAGGTGTCTTTCAGTCTGAACGAGGATCTGAGCGTGGTGCAGTGCTCCAGGGAGAAGCCTACGTCGGTGTGCTCCCCGAGAGAACATCGCCTCACCTTACAGACGGTGGGCGGCCAGACCCTCGCTGTCTTTACAGAGACCTCAGGTGAGTGTAACCCTGCTCTCTGAGACTGGCAACAGCAACCAGTGTAAGGAACACAAACAGTGTTAATCTGTCATCAGATGACATTTGGCTATTTTGAGATGATTAGCATCAGCCAATAACTGGGCCTGCTTGGCTGATTAACAGAATTAATCATTCCATCTAGTGCTAAAAACAGCCTTGTTAATAGATTTTATTTTGTCAAGTACGTTTTATTTTAACACATTAGCTCACTTACGTTTTTTTGGACATGATACTGCTCTGATTAGATTTATTGTATACTGTCAGACTTTCAAAAATCCTTGAGTTAAGATTATAATAATTTAATTTTAGAGCACAACCACCCCAAAATGACTTTGGCACCTCTTTTTCATTCTGAGTTTCAATACAGATTTAAAATAAAAAGATATAGTGTAATAGCTATGATACTGTTTTGAAATCCCAATTGTTTGCATAGGAAACCGCAAACACTGGCATCTGACAATGCTTTGGAACAAAATAAGCATTTACATGAACCCAAATAGGAAATAAAAAGGTTAACCATTCTGTGATGTAAACTCCCGAAACATTGATGTCTCATGTTTTAGAGCAGTCTATGCAATTTTGGAAAGACATCAATAAAATCTGTAAGTGTGTTAAAATACTCAGATGTGTATTTGTAATCGTTAATATTTTAATAAGTAACTGTAATTTAATTTAAAAAAAAATTCTCAGTAATAGATGACTTTTGTGTTTATTTATTTTGTAAATAAATTATTACATTTTGTTACTGCCCAACAGTACTTTTCAAAAGTTTATGAAAGAAATGAATACTTTTATTCTGCACGGATGCATTTAAAAATGACAGTAAAGGCGTCTATAATGTAATAAATCATTTCTATTGCAGATAAATTCTGTTCTGTTCAACACTATCTACATTCTATCTACTTTTTCTTATTCGTCAACACCTAAGTAGCATATTAGAATGATTTCTGAAGAATCACGTGACACTGGAGTAATGAAGCACAAAAATGTCAAATATATTCTGATTTGTAATAATATTTCTCAATATTACAGTTCTAATTAATATTATTTGATCAATCTTAGAGTTTTGATTTGTTATTTAGCTGCTACTTTATCATACTGTGCAGCACTTTATATTTTATTTTGGATCAACAAATTGCATGATGCTGCAATCACTGACCATTGTATAAACTTGTGGTCATCAAGGCCATTCACTGTTGCAAAATGAAAGATTTTTATAATACAGATTGAAGATTGCAGCTTATATACACAACATAATAATTGCAGCCTTACTGGAAATCGCACAAGGCGACGTGTAGAATTGCGATCATTGTGTTGAGCGCTTTTGTTCGCTTATGAATTTTTTTTTTTTTTTCTCCAGTTGTCTGCTTAGTGCTCACAAGCCCCAGGTATTGATTAAGTGGTTGCTAAGCAACAGGTTGGCCACAGAAGTTGGCCATGAATAGAGGCTCTACTTGTTACAGTTAAAAGCTTTTTCTGGGGGTGGAAGGGTAACAGTGTCTTTTTCTCAGTAAGTTATGAATTGAAATGGTTCAGGGTATGAAAAGCTCTCTATTGGCTAATGCAAAGCATAAACACTCTTCTTTGGTATTAGTTTCTTTTTTAGTATTGAAGAGGACATAGAGGGCTATTTGAGGGAAGGAGGTCACTCCTCATTGTGCAGGCAGGGAGCAGAAAAAACAGGTTTTTGAATTCTCTGTCAAAAAAGGCCAAAACAAAACCTCCGCTATGAGGGTGTGCATGCTTAGAGATTGCACCTCTATTTGTTTTAATGGCCTATAGTGACCTTTGGTTTATGCTGGACACATGTGTCCTTGGCTTCATCACTGCACATAGTCGAGTTCATCTAATGTAGGTTATCATTTGGTAAAAAGGATGTATGTTTTTTTATTATACAAGTTCTTCTTTGAGAGAAAGACCTCTGTAAAAGCTTTTCAGAGATTTTGCCGTGTTCTTTTGTGAGCGATCGGTGAGCAGCAGCGTATGGACCAGGTGCTGCCAGGTGTGGAGGAGCTGCCGAGACTTTGATAAGCTGTCAGGGTTTGAACATTTTTTCCTACTTAAGTCCTTCACAACGATAGGTTGAAGAGGCAGCTTGACTTGATTGACATGGCCGCTTAAAGCCTGTTGCCAGGTTGAAGTCAGACTCCAGGAGTTGGACACTTATGCACACATCTGCACTATTCTTATGAAAGGCACTTTCTTTGCGCATTTCTATCAGCGACTTGTAATAGAGATGCCACTTTTCAGCTCGCACAAAAGAGTCACGTGACGGTGGCAATCAAGGCTGGATGTTGGGGGTTGAAAATGTAGTTTTTTCCAGGCATGTAGGCGTGCATGTTTAGTGCATTCAGATTTAAGGCTGGCCAAAATATAACATGATATATTCACGTGCATCTGGTCAGTAAAGCCGTTTTTTTGATCAACAGCAATTCTTTCGGCAGCAGTTAATACACTGTAGGTCACTGATAAGATGCACAGTATTGGGGTCAGTATAGCAAATGAATCACCCGTGAAACTGAATGGGATTTTGCGTAGGTTGTGAGTGATCTATGTGAACTGCTGCTCCATTTGAAAACAGGCGATGGAGATTTACTGCTAATGAATAAAGATGCGCATGAATATTTCGTGCGATATATTGCCCAGCCCTATTCAGATGTGTGACAGATGATTTTATTTAAGGGGTCATGACATGAGAAATCAAATTTGCCTTGATCTTGTAGCATATAAGTTGTCTAAGTTGTCTTTGTACCATTAAAACATTCTGCAAGTTTCATAGCTTAAAACGTCCTCCTTATTCTAAAAAGCATTTATTTAATGAGACCCCAGAATAGTCACAAGTCATTAATCACTTTCCCCCATGTTGATCTAAACCCCTAAACCCCTAACCCCTTTGTTCATCTTTAGAACACAATTTAAGATATTTTGGATGAAAACCGGGAGACTTGTGCCTGTCCCCCAATATTTTGGAACTGCAGTGCGGAGAGCATCCGCTGGCACAAAATGTGTATGGATGCACTGTTTATGTTCAGATCAAAGCGTAAACACACATAGAAAGCATATCCGTGTATTGCGATTGTAAATTACGCTAAGGTGAGCTAATGCCGAATGTAAGTGAGCTAATGCCGAAATGTTGAATACAGTTGTTATTTATGTTTTCTAACCATACGAAAAGTATTTTCGACCCTTCTTAACATTAGAGTTGAACCAGTGATGGCAGATGGAATATACAGACAATGTCTTTCATACTTTTTGAACCAGTGTTATTTACTTGGAAGTCAACGGGACAGCCACTAGCCTCCTGGTTTTCATCCATAATATTTCAAATTAAGTTATTGACAGAAAAATATAAATTTTGATGTGGAGTAACCCTTAAAAAAACATTTTTAAAAATGGTTTGTTTTGTATCCAATGTGCAAGGTGATGTTAACCAGGCAAAAACATTTGCATAAACGCTGCCTCCAGAGCAAGATATTGCAATTAGTCATCTTCTCACCATAGGCCCCGCACACTAGCATTCAGCCACTTAATGGCTGACACCTGATCATGCTAAATGTGTGTTGTGTTGCGTCAAAAACAAATAGGCACTACAATCACTGCTGCTATCTTATATACACTGGATACAGAATACTGGCACGGTTCAAATGCTCGAATCGGTCGTCAATAGAGGACAAGAGCATTCACTTTGATGCATTTGGTTTAAATATCTTGTTTGCATCTTTGTACAGATATCGGAAGGTGCCCAGCGTCAAAAATAAGGGATTTTTATTGGCATCCTAGATTGATTGGAGCATTTTGTTTTGTAAACGAGGCACAATGTCATGGAGAGTTCACAGAAAAACAGTTAAAAAAAAAAACTTGATTGGAACTAGATTTGACTGAAGCTGAGTCACAAACCATGCGTAAATGATTTCATAATGCTTTGTCTGGAAGTGACCTTTTTATTTTGATCATGTTGTCAAGACATGGGGGCGTTGATACTGTTTCCTATGCAATGAAGTTAGCCAGTCATTCAACAGTGGAGGATTACTGCTAAGCCTTAAAGGACCCGCCCCTTAAAACAGGTTTTATTAGAGAGAGGATCAGAATGAGGGTTGAAAATAATAATTTTACCACATATTTATTTGTTGTTTTGTATTTTGTAAAAAAAAAAAAACGTAGCAAGAACATATTAAAATAATACAAAAGAATAGTGCAAAATATTCAGTTTGTTTTAATAAATACTTGTTGAATAATAGAAGTTAGCATGAAATATTCAAGCATTCTTCTTCTTCAAACTCTATGAAACTTGTTGCAGTCGTGCTTTCCTTTTACAGATGGCCTTGACTATTGCCCATTTCACGTTGTTCTAACATGGCGGTGTGCCTCTATTCATACTCACACAAAGTACATTACTTTGCTCTCCCTCCGTTTTCTCTCTGTGCGGCTGAGAAATTGGTCTCTTAAGGGCATACGAGTCCTTGAAGTCACATGTTCGCCTGACCATTAATTTTGATCAAATTGAGAGGGAGCCATTAGTCATGCCTCCTTGGGAGCACATGATGAGAATCTTTGGCTTCTTTTTTGTTATGTAGGAGTCTCATTTGCCTGGCAACAATTGGATGTGAGACTAATCCATGAATATTTCAGCTGTTAATGGGTTTCTTCCATTTGAAATAAATGCTTCTGCTTACCAGCACCCTCCCGCAGGTCTCCAGTCCCCTGCTGGCAGCGGTTTAGAAACACATCAGCCGGTGACGACGGCTAATAAGCCCTGCCGTGTCTCATCAAATATGAATGACTGATATCTGCAATTAAAAAGGACCCTGTTTTGATGTCCACATGACAAACCGCGGAGATGGAAGGAGTTTCATTTTCCCCCCTGAGTCAGAAATGTGCTTTAGATTCATTTTAGTGGGTGATTGCATGAGAGTGCAGGACAGATTTGATGAAAACAGATGGATACTAGTGTGTGGAGATGTCGGCTAATCCAAAGTGAGTGTAACCATATGTCTGCCTTTGCCTTTCTTTGAAACGGCCGACTTATACTGTAACTGTCAAGCAGAGCAGTTTTTCTTTAGAATTACTCAGCTCTCTGAATGTTTTGTTGCAAAATTCACAGTGTGCTTGATCTATTTTGAACTTGATATTTTCCCACGGTAGCTGAGCTCCTGGCTCTGACTAATGTTCTTGCACTTTAAATGCATTTTTTAGGTTGACAAGATGGATTTTTTTGTTGGTTTGTTACCGAGCTAAGTGAGCATGTCTAGTACATCAGCTGTTGTTTATGAATCAGTGCACACATGCTAGAATAAATGTGGTGGATGTATGTATGCCACGTGCTCTAAAAATGATCAAACCCACTCTAATTTGGATCAATGCTGGAGGAAATTTAATTTTAGGTCACATTTTGCTGCATAATATTGCAAACTTACAATTTAGGACAGAGTTTCTCTCGTACAAGCCGACTCCACAGCAAATAAGAAAAAAATATATGTAGCTCTATTTATACAGCCCACCTTACATCCCACAGACAAAACTAGTGTAGACTGTCACTTCCAGTCTCATTTATAAACATCTCAACAGTGTTCTAAATAAATCATAGTGTGGCTTTATTGTGCAAAACATTCACAGACTCCAATTTATAACCTGTTGTTCACTACATGTGTTCACATTACCATAAATCACAAAACTTGCTCACAAATGTAATGATCGTTGCCTTTAAATTCCACAGTACTCTGCCATTCGGATTTATTATCATCACCATCTACAACACAAACGGTTGCTCTTCATCTGTAAACAGAAGATGACTACAAACACAAACCAAACAAAACCCCACAGCACAGTACAGTATCATCTCTCTCTCTCTCTCAAGGCTGTCCGTCATAGTGTGTCACGTAGAAGCAGTTAGTGAAGAGTATTCCAGAACAGGTTTTCGGTTGAGGACGCTGGTGTTTGTTGACGCAGGGTGGTTTTACAGCAGGTCATGTGGTGACCGTTCTGCTCGGGGTCACTTGACAAAATGCAGAGCCTCGCACTGAACCACCGATCCACGGCTGCTGTCCAGGCTGGTGAGCAGGCGGAAACCTCCTTTGAGCGCGAGCATCACCGTCTCCAGCTTCAGGCACTCCAGCGTACACAAAAACGTGCTGTCCTGCTTCAGCACAAGCCGAGAGCCCTGCTCCGACTTGATGAAGTGGCGAAACTGGATGATGTTGGACGACACCTCAAACTCCTCCGGGAAGCCGTCTAGGCGGCTCTTGGAGATCTGCACCAGGCGGTTCTTCACCTTTTCGATGAAGCTGGTGTCGCTGCAGTAGACCCTCAGACCCTGCGAGCGCTCGTGGCTGTCCGTCACCTCCAGGAAGGCAGGCTCGCGCTGCGTGGCCTGCTGCTTCTCCCAGTCCTGCAGGGCTTGGGCCAGCTCGCTCAGCCGGTAGAAGTCGGCCTCGCGCCGGAGCAGCTCGGCTTCCTTGAAGTCGTCGGGCAGCACCAGCTCTCCCAGGCGCAAGAAGTTCAACACATGCCGGAAGATGGGCCCATCGCGGTCGATAAAGGTATTGCCCATGGAGTCCACGTGCACTACGGGCTTTTTTCCCATCACCATCTCCTCCAGCAGGGAGCCGGGGTGCTTGGCCAGGGTCTGGCGCTGTGCGGCGTACAGGTAGCCCCCCACGTTGATGGTGATGGTGCCGGAGGAAGGTTTCTTGAAGCTCTTGCTGGGTTGCAGCAAGTCCGGATTGATCTGTCTCAGTTCACTCTCCATCCTTCTGAGGTTCCATTCCATGCCGTGCCTCACACCCAGCCTGGCGGAGTGTGTGGGGAGCGTGCGCGTGAGCGGGCGGGCGGACGAATAGGAGCGCAGCTGAGCGGCGCTGGCATGGAGCGCGGGAGCAGTGTGCGCTGCCAACGGTGTCTGAGCCTTTCACAGCCACGCAAACGCACACATATATGCGTGCGCGCAGGCACTCACGGTGGGAGGAGGGGTGTTAAGGGTGGGCTCTACTGCGTCAGCGTCGGTGTGGGCTCATTTTGCTCGCTGCCCTCCGCTCTAAAGGCTGCATTTAATCACCTTTCCACTTCAGCGCCTCTCTGGCTCTGGCTCGGCAATTAGCGCCGCTGCCCTGTGATGAAAGGACTCCTCGGTTGGGTGGCGGCACGTGAACTCCCAGAGAGGGCCGAATCCCACATAATGAACTCCCTCCGATGAGAGTGAGATGTTAATGCTTTGGCGTCTATCGTGTTAAGTCGTTGCTTTGGAAAGCCTTCTGTGTGATGTGCCGACAACTGCCGGCTTTATCGCCAAACGCGAGCCGTATGGAGTGGTGTAGGTGTAGTTATGTAAATTATTTGCTAGTCTTCATATCAAAAGGAATGAATGCATTGAAGCCTTCTCACTCTCTTTGAGAGGCTTTGAGGGGCTCGCCTTGACCCAGTTGTCGGTGGAACCGAGAAAGAGCCTTTGATAAGGAAGCCTACGTCTTCACTTGAAGTCATGGGGACTGAGCCCGTAATTGGCCCCAAGCCGTCTTTAAGGGTGTTGTACATGCAACCGAGACGTACTGTGCTGTTTCATCATATAACCCACCCAGGGATGAGAACCCAGAATCGATATTCTTAATATAATCCTCGTTAAACTTGTGCTGTCTGTAACAAAGAGCCTGAGCCTTCGTCTTTCACAGAGAAGACATGCCCCTAAACAGCAGCAGAATCTCTGTGACATTTTTCTCGGTGATGTCACTACCCGATGACAGCCTGTCAGTCATTCTTAAATGACAGCACCTCTTTGGTAGCCCCAGGAGGAGGAGATAGACTTTTCTGAGACATTTTTTGTTGCGTGTACGTCATCAGCAGCTGAGACTTGGGTGGAGGGTAGTTCAGTGTTTGAGTGCTGGGGTTGATTTGGCTTTACATATTTATCAGATGGATTAAAATAGGATGTGTTCACACATAATTCTCACTTTTTCACTGAAGGAATATTTAAAAAATATTGCAGCATTTGCATTTTGGAAGCAAATTTGTCCTTGCTTCTGTTATACGTACTATGACAGCTGGTATTTTGATTTATTAAATCACTTTACCTGCTGTGGATGAGTTGTGAGCAGTGGCACAGTCTATGGGTTAATATTTCATCGATCCATGAAATATTAATACAGTTTTACCACATTTTTAGAAATAAAATGTTGCATAAAATCAGGCAGGTTAAATATAAAAAGAAAACTCTTCTATAAAACCAGATTATACAGTAGATAGAGATAAAACTCTAAAGTTTGGTGCTACTGAAGTGAAGCATTTAAAGAAATCATGTTTATTCCAATCGTATCCTACAGAGGCAATAGATTGATAGAAAGTGTAATAAAATAAACACATAAATGTGTATTTTGGATGTTTTCTCTCCACTAGTCTGAATGAAGACATGCTATAAAGGTAGAATACTTTCCTTTTTTATAAATCGTGTCGCCCATGCACACAGCTATCTGATTACAGATGCAGTGACAGTTTATTATGGTCATATATGACTGATTATAGTTGTTAAAGGCAATGACTCTGTCATGGTTTAATCATGATTACTGGGTTTATTCATCTGCATTTGAATTGCAAACAGGGTTTAACTATGCCAGAGAAAATAGTGGGTGGCTGACCTGCTTTTTCTCATCTATCTTTTTTGTTTTAATTAGCGCACTTGTTTGTTCAACTTGAAGAGGCCCAAATTGATTTTAGTCCATCAGTGGCATACGCTCAAGCAGGCAAATGTAGATCAGAGCACAAGAAATATTAGTTAAACTGTGAAGAGTAATGTACAGCTTGGCAAATGCCGAAACAATGATCGGACACAAGTGGAGCAAATGCTGTGCTTTGTGGCCAGATTCATAATCAGTTATGCATATTCATGAAACTACAATGGCCAAAAAACTATTTGGACACTAGACTAATAGTTAACTGGGTGGCAATTATTTTAAAGGATGATAGAACAAGCATACTTTTTAATAAAAAAAATTGCTTTAAATGACAGATATACCATATGGCGTATGTCATGCAAAAGAAAAAAAAAATGATATTCTGAGAATTTCTGACCATAAATTAAGAATTTATTCCCACAGTTAGTCACATTTTGTTAATTTGTTCCCTTATTATCTAATTAATTACTACTAATTCGGCTCCTCATTTTAGTTTAAGAAAGACTCCAAGAAGCAACAAAAATTTACAATTTACCTACAACTAAGGAACAAATTGTTAATTTATAGCCACAGTATCTTGCTTTTTTCCAGTTACATGTCTGTGGCCCGGTTTCACAGAAGTGTCTTAGATTAAACCAGGATTAGGCCGTTGTTTAACATTTAAGTAATATTTATACACATGCCTCAGATGGTACTGATGTATTTAAAGATCAGTCAGTGCAAGTTTCTTTTATTTGAAACAGCCAAGACTAGTCTAGGACTAGACTAGGGTATATTTTGTAGACATGAAAAAAAAATTTCTTCCTATTTTATAATTTTTTGTTTTTTAGTTTCTTCAGGAATGGATGAATGTCTAATTTCATCACTTATAATCTAGTCCTCCTGTTTTTTTTGTACATGTTATTTTTGAATTGAACCACTGCAAAATATTCCTTTCACATTTATACATTCTGTTTATTTGTTTTCTGCCTCCATCTTAGCAGCTGAATTTCTTAAGTATGAATTTAGCTTTTATGTTGTTGTCATGGAAACATTCTGATTCACAATAAAGTGGCAGTTACGTATGGCTGTTCGAATGGCCACATACGAGACAGCAATGCCCTGCACCCATAAGAGCATTTGCTTCAAATCATCTGCCCTCACAGGATGCGCACTTCTGAATGATGTTAACCTCAAAAGCCACCGCGAGACCAGTTAAGAAGCTTTTATACCGAACGCAATGAATTCATGCATTTTTAATTGCGACTTAAGTGTCTAAACACACTCAGGGCTGCCGTAGATGCCATTGTTTGCGAAACTGTCAGTACCTTTGCTGTATTTGCGAAGCGTTTGCAGACACTAAATTACCAAGCGTACGGTATTTCAAAACAGATGTATTGAAATGAAGCCCTCAGAGTGAGAGCGGAGAGAAATCGTGCCACAGACGTGATTTAAAAATGCCTCTGAGGCATATGATTAAGAGTCTTATTATTATTTTACTGTCATATCTTGTCCCAGAAATATCTCCGTCTGCTCCCTCTGAGTCCTGTAAATAGATTAGGCTATGACTGTTATTGTGCTCTGGCAAATCTTCTCAGTGTTACGGCCCTTCACGAATTTCAGCTAATGAAAAATCTTAATTGAAAAGTGAAAATTAAAAGCAGTTGTCTGGACAAAAATGCATTGTGCAATGCTAGACGCTTTTGGAAATGATCAAAATCAACAGGCGCCGAGGTGAGTGCTGGGTTTAAGAGACCTTGAGGCGCTGAAAAGGCTTGTTTGCAGAGAGACTGTGGGGATTGAAGCTCTGCCTGCAGGTGGGTGTGTGAGTGGAGGTAGAGAGGCTGTGTCCTGCTGAGGGCTGGGATGTTATTGCTCTCGTCTCTGAGGAAGTCAAACTGGTGGGATCTTGTGAGGAGGTGGAAGGCCGACCCCCGTAACCTCGCTATCATCTCGGCATCGGATCTGCTGCCCACCATCGGTTTGAGCAACTCGCGCCACCCCCAAACGCAGTCCTACTCCATTCAGAGCCAGCATTAATGCATCTCCGGCTGATTTAAATACGAATCCTGTGTGGAAATACTTATGTAACGTTACCGGGCCTCGTAAGATGCGCGAGTCACGTGACACTCGGGGAGGGACGGTGCAGAGGAGAAGCGAACCTCGAGGTCTCGGTTTGCCCTGACCCCTCTTCATAGCCTTCGGGTAATTGCGAGGAAAATGGATGCTTTGTTGGAGTTGTGAAACACAAGTGGGCGTTTTTATGGAGTTACTCCAACAAGTGCTCTAACACTCATCTGCCAATAATTGCCAATAATTGTGCGCATTAGTGCCGCTCTGATGGATTTTGTGAGTGAAATATTTCTGCCCTTTTAAAAGGCCTCTGGGACAATACCCACAAGGTATTACAGGCACCCCGTAATACAATCAACAGAAGCAAGCTAAACCATTAGGCCGCCAAACGAGAGCCGCGCAGCACAATGCCGTTCCGCAGGAGGGAGGCTCATTGGGGTTTGATTAAAATCCTCACTCGTGGCTGGTTGACCATACAAGAGTCAAACACTTCAGAATAGCGCCATAAAAACCACCTGGTTGAATCACAAAATTTCAATTGTCACCTTGAAAGAGGGGTTTCGTGCCAACGCTTTATTAGAGAGTGCTTGCTGTTGAAGTACTTTGATGTTTTAGTACAATGCGAAGCCATTAGTTGTGCTTGCAAAATTCTGACATTTTAATTAGGTTCGCTTGTGCTTCATGCGAGACGTGTGGTGTTTGAAACCGGCTGTGCAAGATGCAGATGAGTTGATTTATTCTTCAGAACTGACTTGGAGAAATTTAGCTTTACAGAACTTGCAAAAGATATAGATGAGTTTGTTTTGTCATCAGAACAGATTTAGAGAAATTAAGCATTACATCACTTGCTCACCAATGGATCATCTGCAGTGAATGGGTGCCGCCAGAATCAAAGTTCAAACAGCTGCTAAAAACATCGCAATAATCCACAAGTAATCAGCTCGACTTCAGTCCATCAGTTAATGTCTTGCGAAGAAAAAAGCTGTGTGTTTTAATGAGCAATTCCATCATTAAATGTTAGTTCACCCAATAATTCTGTTATTAATTATATTCCAAACCCAATATCATAGATAGAGGACCAGTATTTTACTGCTGTGGTTTAAAGTTAAAAACCTAATTATGGATTTATTACAAACACACAGCTTTTCATTTACCAGGTTGTTAACTGATGGACTGTGGTGTGGGTTATTGTGATGTTTTTATCAGCTGTTTGGACTCTCATTCTGACGGCACCCATTCACTGAAGAGGATCCATTGGTGAGCAAGTGATGTAATGCTTCATTTCTCTAAATCTGTTCTGATGACGAAACAAACTCATCTATATCTTGGATTCCCTGAGGGTGACTACATTTTCATCAAATTTATATTTTAGGGTAATTCACCAAGAAATGAATGATAATACCTTACCTGGTATGCAAGTAATGACAAATAATTATCCCATCTTGGAAATGTCTTTTGTTTTGAAGACAAGCTGGCTCTTGAAGGCATGGTTGTGCAGCGAGCTGAGTGTAGACCTGCAGTCAGTGAGAGCTACATGAAACTGAAGAAGTAAGCCAAAGTGTGATCACAGTACTTCAGTCTTGTTAAATGCCTTTGATCTGTCCTTCTAGAGATGTTTTATTCACAGGCTCCAGATTGAAGAATCCACCAAACCTCTTCGTTTTTCCCAGAAGCTTGAGAAAGCTGTCACAACAATTTACAAACCTGTGTCCAACCACAGCCATAACGTAAGTGTGTGTGTGTGTGTGTAGTGAGTTGCCACGCATCCCTCAAAATACACATCGTCCCGTATTTAAAGGAAAAAAGAGGCATCCCGTATCACATCAAAAAGGGGATGCAATTTGGTTTTTAAAAGGCCAGCACATATTTGAATAAACAAATAAGTACTTTGACTGTTCGTAATACTAATAGCAATTGTGAATGATGAAATCAATTTCATAAGCAGTATTAGGGAAGGTCATTTGCACGTGATTGTATTTTGTTTCCATAGCGATGGAGTCTGGAGCGATGGTGCGCCGTTAAAAACCCTTTCACGCAAGCACAGCATGCGCTAAACCTGCACGGTTTTAAACATCAAGAGCTCACATCTGCCCTTTACACATAAGGCTCTCTGGATGTAGGGCTGAATGAGAAAGTTGTCAATGGTTTTGGTCCAGTAACTAATGATGAACTTTGCTTATTGTGGGCTGTCTGACTTAAAGGGACAGTTCACCCAAAAATGAACATTTTGTCATCATTTACACACCCACAGGTTGTTCCAAACTTTAAAACCAAACATTAAAGAAGATACTTTGAAGAATGTGGGTTTCTGGTCCCCAATGACTCTACTGTGAGAGTTACTGAGGACCAGCATCTGTTCTTCAAAATATCTTCTTTTGCGTTCAACAGAAAAAAAACTTTAAGTAGGTTTAGAACCATCTGGGTGAATTATGACAGAATGATCAATTATAAGTCATTAATACATCATAAACCATATCTCAAATATTATTTAGATAAAAATAAGAGAAATAATTACATGATGTAGCCATAATTTAAGCAAATTAATAATAAAAATTACTTTCAACTAGGTAAAAGCTGTATAACTGTCCAAACATATTATAATAATAATTATTAGTTATTAATAATCAAATTTAATATAACAATATTGTGTACTGTTGCAAGTGAACATACTTGAACATGCTTTCTTAAAATTCTTACGGTTTATAGTTGAGCTATGAGTTCCTCACTGATTATATGTTGTTGTCGTGTGTGTGTGTGTGTGTGAGATACAATCATGTGAGCAAATTAATGAATGCGCTGGTTTGTCTATGCCTCTGTTCAGGTGGAATATGAGAAGAGAAAGAAAGAGGAAGGCAGGCGTGCAAGAGCTGACAAGCAGAAGGTTCTGGAAATGCTGTTCTCTGCCTTTGAGAAACACCAGTACTACAACATCAGAGACCTGGTGGACATCACGAAGCAACCGGTGGTAAGTTGTCCAGCTCAAGGCAGTTGAATGTGAAAACACCGTGCCATTATATAAACGAGAGCTTGTGCCTACCATTGTGGGAAAAAAATACACTTTTGAAAAGGGTACTTTAGTATAAGCACTAGTTCTCACTATTAACTGGTTGCTTATTAGCATGCGCATTATTAATATATTGGCATTATTATATTCTAGATCCCTAATAACTATTAATCCTAAACTAATAAGCATAAAATTAGTAGTGTTTTGTGATCAACTCTTTAAGGACATGTAATTTAATAATTGTAATTTAACACCATGCTATTATGTTAAGCAAAAATATATTTGAATGCAATGTATTTTGAAACTGTAATGTTACGTATTTATATATGTTTGTAATTAGAAATTTGAATGATGAGGTTGCAATTACTAAAAAAGGGAAAAAAAGAAGTTTTATCAGAAGTTCTATGTAAGGGACATTAAACCAACTTACAAGAAATGGCAAATGTTCTGCATGGGCTTAGTGTTGATTATATTATCATAGTGAAATGAGCTCTTGATGATCCTATGAATAATTGCCACTTGACTGCTGCCTCGGTCTCCCAGAAGGATTGGAGAAATATAAATGTGATTGAAGTTGCATGAGTCATAACTAAAAAGAAACTAAACAGAACTAAGATAATTGTTACTTCCCACGGTGGTCTTGCCATTTAGTGAAGAGATTAAGTGAGGCTAAATAAAGAACTTTTCACAAAGTTGAGCCGTGCTTGAGAGTTGGATGCATGATCATATCTTCACTCTTAAAAAGAAAGGTGCTTAAAAGAACCGTGTTTGGTTCCACTAAAGAACCATTCAGTCAAAGGTTCTTTTAAAGTATCATCTTTTTGTAATCTGCAGATGTTGAAGGTTCTAAACGGAACCATTTAGACAAAAACGGTTCTATGTCTTGGTGAAGCACCTTTATTTGTAACTGTGCTGGCAGCACGTGTTCACCCTGTCGATCTGCTCTTCCTCTAGATTTACCTGAAGGAAATCCTTAGGGAGATCGGGGTCTATAATTCCCGAGGGCCTCATAAAAGCACCTGGGAGCTGAAGCCAGAGTATCGCCACTATGAGAAAGGACAGGAGGATGAGGAGGAGAAAACCGAGTAACCCGGTTTTACATAAGCCTGGGTTGGTTTTGCTTTCATGTAGCTGTTGTTTGTTTCTGTGCCAGATTTGTTTTGGTCTCTCGTTCAGAGACCTCGTTCACTCCCAGGTGGAACGAATGTCAGTATAAAAGAAATCAAGATAAACTCTTTGTTTTTTTCTTGGGTTACATAACTGTGTGTTTCTCTAAGAGCATTATGAAATGAATACTGTAATTTGCATATGACTCTTACAGTCTTCTGAGTTAAGAGCACTTGTGTTTATGGATACAGAAGCGCATTAATAACAATGAAAACGCAGTCACCCTTTGGACTTTCCATTAGTTTAATAGTTTCATAACTCTAGTCAGTTTACAGCATATAAACACATCTGTCCTGCTGGGCAAGAATAATCACATGCAAGAGTAAATTGCTCAAGATCGCAGGCGGGTCACACTTCACGAAACTAAATTAAAACTAAATTTGCATTGCAAGATCAAGCATATTTTTAGGAGTTACGTAATCAGTTTCTCCCAAAATTCACCACTCTGCCTTTCAGCGCTTCTGAATTGAATATAGTGCTCTGCTGTGTTTTTTCAGTTTATATGAAGCCAACACAATAAATATCATCTAATGCATTAACACTCTTTATTTTGGGGTTGGTGTGATATGAAAATAACAAACTTCATTTTCTAAAAGCAAAATGTAAATTTTGTTCTGGATAGGTGCCGCCCACCATATCTGCGGAGACGTTTCCTCTGCTTTTATAAAAATATATTTTTCACTACCCCCAATACATAGATTAATATTGTTACAAATAATAAGCGAAATGCATTTATAACAAGACCAATAGAAAGAGCGCTTTAAATTGCATTTCCTGTGAAGCTCAATTTTCTGCATCATTACTCCAGTTTGCAGTGTCACATGATCCTTCAGATATCATATATATTAATATGCTGATTTGCTAAATAAATGTCTTAGTGTCGTTTAAAAAAAAAAAGTTAACTTCCAGCCCCCATCAGGAATGAATAAAAATGCTGTACAAAGTTCAAAGGAACCATTTATTTGAAATGAAAAATTATATTTAGTCACTTTTGATGAAACGTCTTTCAAGTTCATTTTCCAAAAAGCATTAAAACAATGCCCTATAGTTACTAAAATACAGGCAAGTTAATTCTTTTATTAGATTAAACAAGCATTGAAAAGAAATCTCAACTGCGGTATTCTTTGTTTGGATGCACTGTTGAATGTTTATTATGAAACGGGAAGATACTGATATTACAGTGAAAAGCATAAAACAATAACATTACCTAATAAACCATACATTTACATTGGTGTTCATCTGTGCTTTCTCTCCAAGCCCTATCTGATGTGTGAAAGCCATGTGTGGTAGGTACTGTAGGTGTGAAATTATTATTCTATCGACACCATTTTTTTTTTTGTTTTCTTCTCCTCCAGCCTTTTCAGCCCTCCACTGTTATTTTTCATCAGCTCAGGTTGGTCCAGCATGCCATCTGGATTTATAGTTTTGCCTGTGGAAAACCTGGCAAGAGAAAATAAATTCAAAAATAGAGCCCCTCAGACCTTAAAGCACGTAAGCCGGCACAGACAACATGTGCTCAGGTAATACATGCTATTATGTAGTTTCACTGGTCGTGACCTCAGCGATTTGTAGTCATCATTGCACATCTTTACTGCGTTAACGTCTTGACATTCACTTTAGTCCGTGTTGCTAAACCATTTGCACTAAAGGTGCATTTAAGACCGTTTAAAATGCTATACCTTACTGTCCTTCGCATTCTTATTTCCTTTGTGTGGCATTCAGAGTTTCACTTCCTATCAGCTTGACACTGCTGCAAACCTGAGGAAAAAAGCAAGCATTAAGCACATTCACCATCTAAAGCCAGACAGACATAATATCAGTTATAATGCATATTCATGAGGCAGAAGTGCTCTTGACATAGTGAGCACTTACTTGTATGCTAATGCAGTACCTGATGGACAGGTAACAGCCGCCTCCTGCATGTTAAATGCATTTTGATTTAATGGGCACCTTCCCACTGCTCTCGGCTGATGAACAGACCCTAGTGAGAGCAAGCAGCCCTTATCCTGTGTCCTGCAGCCAGTCTAATGAGAGAGACGGGAGGGTCAGTCAGTCATTACAAAATAATCTTTTAGAAAAAGTTAAAGCCAGTTTCCACTATATAAAATGTTTGGTCTTTTGAAATTTTCTTCACCATTTCTGCGCCTTGGATTTATATGCATATCAAAGAATCCCATTTCCAAAGAGCACCAATTTATGACTTTTAATACACCAGTAAAAATTGTTTTGCAAGTTTTTTGAACATCCTAAAATAAAACTTATTGCAACCCTCTCACAATTCTGCCTTTTTTGTGAGATATACACTTGCAACTCTAAAAAGGTAAAAAAATAAATAAATAATAATTCTGAAGAAAAAGAAATTAAAAGTCGCATTTACTTTTATTTATTTTTTTTTCCAAGCAAGTAATTTTTTTTTCACATTAAACAGAAAAAAAAAAATTACAAAAAGATAATATAAACGTGAAGTTGTTCTCAGCTGACAAAACTAAAACCTGCATCATTGCAAGTCAAGTTTATTAAGTTAGGCTTATTTTATAAATTGTTATAATTTGAATAATACTCACAAATAGTAAATTAAAAATGTATTCAAACTGATCAAAAGCAGATATATGTCTGAAATCAGATATTTCAGCTTTAAAGTGTTTTTAATTTAAACTATCGTATATAATAAACGCGTCTAATCTTCCAGACATGTTGGAGAGCACGTGTTTATCAGACCAATACTAGACCCGCACCAGTCTGCAGAACAACTCAACATCTGTGCATTTAAGACTCTTGTTAAAGGTCAAATTACCTGATATGCAATCTTGGTCAGTCATGACAGCGAACTGTTATTTGTTATATTAATAGTTAGATCCCTGCTGCTGCTGCTGCTTCTTCAAGAAAGGGGGAATATTCCCGTTTGGGGGGTTTAATAGAAACAGGAAACGCGTCACTCTCATCTCTCCGCCCATCGACTGGATGTGTGCGCTCTCTGCAGGACACTGATGACGCTTTACTAAAGATGCGACAAAATCGATGTCTGTGTCCCTATGTGCATACCGTCCACCTTAGTGCTCTTAAGTAGCATTGAAAACGACTAACATCACATAGAATTTAGGGTGGGTAGTATGCACACAATATATACCCAAAGGAATAGTTCACCCAAAAATGAAAATTATGTAATTATTTACTCCCCCTAGAGGACTCATAAGCGTTTATAAATTTCTTCGTCACAAAGGAAGATATTTTGAAAGAAAGTTGTTTTGGTCACCATTGACTCCCATATTGGACAAAAAAATACTATGGGAGTCAATGGTGACCCAAAACGGCCTGGTTAGAAACCTGGTTATCCTTCCTATGTGTTCGGCAGAACAAAGAAATTCATACAGGTTTGGAAGTAAAGGATGAGTTTTCATCTGTGGGCGAACTATTCCTTTAATAGTAAATTAAAGCAAATTCAGCTACATTTATATATAAATGAGTGTGGCTTAAGTAGTCTACCTTCTAGAGAACTAATTGCTATGTCTTGGTGGTTCAACACAAACTGTGAATACTGGCTTGTTTCAACACAGAATCTGAACAGGCTGTGGCTCTCATAAAGGCTTTAGGAGAAATTGCAGTAAGTAAAATGTATTTAGATAGCACCTTTCACAGACTAGGAGTCACAAAGTGCTTTACAACAGCAAATAAAAAGGATCAAGCATGCATAAAAAGAAGATCAACATAAAAACAAACAATCATTCAACAACAATAACATACCAAGCAACCATTACTGTTATTTAAAAGCAAGTCCAAACAGATGTGTCTTCAGATGTTTTTTAAAAGAATTTACAGATCCCATAGTTCTCAGTGCTAAAGGAAGAGAGTTCCAAAGCCTCCGTGCCACAGAACAAAAAGCACGATCACCCTTGGTCTTAAGACGTGTTCTTGGGACAGATAAAAGGTCCAAGTCAGAAGACCTTAAAAACCCACCCTCAGAGTGCTTATGTAAAAGATCCAGAATATAAAGAGGTCAGATGTGTCCACTCATTCAACATTTTACTGCATTTGAATTAAAACACTGCATTAATATTATAAAGATGCATTCATATTTATGCATTTTTGACACATTTAACAGATCTTAATTGCAAGTTTTACATGCAATTTTACTACACATTTTATTATTTAAATTAATTCAAAACCCACGTGGAAAGACAATGGTTTCTCTACCCTTTGTCTCAAAGCAGTAGGCCTATATGCTTTTAAAAAAAAAAGAGAGATTAAAACAACAGAAAGATTTTAGGGGCCAGTTTCCCGGATAGGGATTAGATTAAGCCAGGACTAGACCTTTGCTAATTTAGGACATTTAAGAATTTTTGTCTAACAAAAATGCATTATCTGTGAGCATTTTGAGACCAAACAATGACAATAATGTCTCAGTGCAAGCTTTTTCCAGTTTAGACAGCTCTTAACATTTATTTTAATCTAGGACTAGTCTTAAACCCTGTTCGGGAAACTGCCCCTAGGTGTTTAGTGTTCAGTATTTAGTAGTCCTGCCTGTGAGTTACTCTTAGTATCAGTAGGTGGTGCTGTTCAACAAGCCATACCATCATTCAGCATGACAATAACTTAATAAAAACTGTCTTAAAATAAACCTATAGATACACCCTCAGCCTGCTAGAAATTCCATTAAGGTTGATCATCAACCATCCCCGTAATAGTGAAACAATTTATAAACTAGGGTAAACACAATCTAATCTAATGCTGGAAACTGTGCTTAGGGGGCTTTTTGAGCTCAGACAGATGATTAATGCTGCTCCTTTTTGTCTAATGAGTGTCTGGGCAAAATTAAGCCATTTGCAACTGATTTTATTTTCCCTCGGGACACAGATAAAGTAAACTGAACCTATTAGTATGAAAAAAGCCCACTTTTTCTTTTGTAAGGCTACGTAGGGTCTAGAGTCTCCTGGTAAAATAATGCACTCGATAGCACTGCGATGTCCAGATGAGGGCAGTAGTGCATTACTGTCTCTCACAAAGAGTAAACACTTCTGAATTTTACACTTGCATGAAAGATTTTAATACTGGCATTTTAAAACTGATGGCATATCTTGATATATATGTATATATATATATATATATATATAGAGAGAGAGAGAGAGAGAGAGAGATTGGCCAATACCTTTAAAATGAGATCTGCATACCTTTTATTCAATGTAACGTAAGCTCTTTTCACCCATAATCAACTTGCAGTGTCCTGCAACAGTGATATTGTAGGCTAACTGCTACCAATAAGTGAGAGTTACGCCGTGGCACTTCACTACACGTCCACTTGAGAGATAACAAGAAAGAGCAATCAAATTCTCAAATTAACAACAACTTGCCATGTTCAGCTAACTCTCCAATTATCTGTCGCCCCTTGATACAACAGTCAGTGACTCAATTACAATAAAATGCTTACGCTCTGGGCTGAAAATGACTGTCCCTCAATCAGTGCTGGTTTGTGTCTCCTCAGAGATATGCTGCATGTATGCAGATGAGCTGCACTGGGTCATATAGGCCCAGCGCAATTAAAGTCTTCAAACTGGGGGCGAGACTCTTCTTTCGGGTTTTCATCTGGTCACTGCCGGAGACCTTTAACCCTTTCCTATAGATGCAAACTAGTCGATATCCTGCTTTAAACTCGAAAGCGGCTT
>JAUYWG010000042.1:4051384-4068010 GCA_034779775.1 Enteromius afrohamiltoni
TACTCATGATTTATTTAAAATGTTATCAGGAACCAATTTATATCCTTCCCTGTGTGTGTGTGTGTGTGTGTGTGTGTTTATCCCAAACCACTGGATATGTGCGTAATCAAATCCACTGAAAAGACATAAGATGGAAACTCAATTAGCTTTGCCCCTTGTGGTTCAATTGGAGATCTAAGTCTAATCAGAAACGTCCAATGATGTTATAAAAGTAGAGCACTGGAGTGCTTTCTACTTCCCAGTGTTCTTCATATTGATAAATCAGTATCCTATCTTTTGTTACTGATCCTGTTTTTCCCAGCAGCTGTGAAAAAATAGATGCAAGCAGCACAAACACAACATCACAACATCTGTAGCTTAGCTAAGTTTCTTTAAATTAAAAACATTTGGAGATATTTATTTGGATATATGTCCTAGAACCTGTTCTAGAGCTAATTAATTGCAACTATGTAAATACGTCTTTAGTTCGTTGGACATCTGTGTCTGCGACGTGGACTGATGGCACATTAGCCAGTGTTTTACAGTACTGTTGATGTGCGAATGAGGTCATCAGCAGGAGCTGGCATTCTCGGCTAGTCCTTCAGCCTCCACAGTAGCTGGCAACACAATGTACAGCCTCACAAAAAGAAGTGCGAGAGAGAAAGACGAAGGAATTCTTGATAAGCCTTTAGCACAGAGGAAGGCATGATGGAGAATGCCGGCTATGTGGAGCATTCACAACAATGTGTAGTGTCACTGGCAGGGCCCCACAAAAGCGCTGTTCTCTCAGCTGTCAAAGACGCCATTGTGGCATGAGCCGAACAGAACCAAGCCGCCAAGGCTCTTTATCACTCACACATTCCTCTCATACTGCCCCCTGATGCACAAGAGAGTGCATTCCCCTCCATTCACCCTCTCCTCGAGTGGGGCCGAGCTCTCTTCTTTATTACACCTGCCTCCAGCTGTCGTGCACGAAACGGGACGGAAGCTGCCAGAAAGCGGTGGTTCCTGGGTGTCGTGAAGAGTGCTCAGCACCTGAGGAGAGTTGGGCTTTCTGAAAGCGGTGTGTCCTGAAGGGATGACGCCTCCCGGGGCACGGTGTCAGTCAAGCGTGGGAAGCACCAATCGACGCGCGCACGCCACCCAAAAGCCGCACCGCAGCTAAGATTGTAATCTCTTTGAGGAAAAAGTGGGATAACAAGGGCTTTAGCCTGCTTATCCCTCTCATGGTTCAAAGCAAGGATGTGTCGCTCAGCAGAGAGGAGCTCCTAACAGGATAAGACATCTCAATCCTTCGGGGAAGTGATACAAATTGGGAGCTAATTCCATTGTTCCGTATTCGCACAGCTATTGTTTGGCCATCCAGCTTAGGGGACTGACAGCAACAGGGTTGCTCTCTCAGGGTCCTGGCAGGTTTGCTTGTTTAGGGCTCGGCTTACCTACCGAGAGGCTCGCCCAGCCTGCTGAGTAGGGGTAGAGTTTGGATCAGATCCCCTGCCGGGCTGTCTTAGTGTGAGCGACAGGAGCCCCGGCCCAGCTCTACACACACCCACCTCACCAACTCGACTTCCTCTTGGCTCCTAGAGCAACTGATTGACACTTGTTTAAGGGGCCTGGCTTCATGAAGACATTTGACATATGTGAGGTGCCTCCTTCCTGTCATGTCTTCCCTCCCCTGGCTCTTCTGACTGTGTTAATGGGTGCAGGTGGCAGCATGGGTTATGAAGTGAGTAAATATCAGTGCGAGTGGCCACAGATTTGCAGAACAAGGGTCATCACACCAGGGTGACATTTTTCAAAAACATTTCAAGTCTAAGTCAGGGGTGTCCAAACTCGGTCCTGGAGGGACTTTAGCTCCGACTTGGCTTGAAACACCTGCATGGAAGTTTTATAACATGTCTAGTAAGAGCTTGATTAGCACCTTCAGGTGTTTTTAATTAGGGTTGGAGCTAAACTCTGCAGGACTCCCTCCAGGGCAGAGTTTGGAAAGCCCTGGTCTAAGCCCATCGCAGAGGCCGCTGGTTCCAGTGGTTTGTACAGTTTGCATAGCTTTTAGGAACCACAGGCTGTAGACTCACTTACTTTGTATTGAGTTTGTAATTCATACATTCCCTGATCCAAACCCACAGTCTTGGTATTTCTAGGCCAATGCTCTACTGATGGGGTTTCCAAACTTGAATAGACTGTATAACGAGATCCATCAATTCTTCAAACTGGCTTGTTTTGTATAAAAAGTCCTGCGGTTGGTTTTTGGAATATTGCAGAAAGTAAGATCTCGGATTTCACCAAAAATGTCATAATTTGTGTTCTGAAGATGAGTAAAGTCTTATGGATTTGGAACAACAGGAGAGTGAGTAATTAATGACGGAATTTTCACTTTTGGGTGGACTTTCTCTCTTTAAGCTTCCGACTTTAGTTTGAGTTAGAGTACATTGTGAGTGTGAGTTGATGAGCATGATGGTGTTTAACATCCCTGGCAACCTCTATAATCCCATTTAGCTATTTGTTAACACTTGGTGACTATTCCAGTGTTCAGGTCCAAAAGCAGGGAAACACCCTCGAATGTGTGACTTATTAAGATTTATTTGTGAGACCCACCAGTTGAGAACCACTGAGTTATCATGTATGAAGGAGTTGAATACAAATAAATGATGTTCTTGTTAATCAGGTTCACAGGTACAATATCAGAAAGGATGAAGACTAGTACAGGCAGAACGTTATCAAACTGCAGAGCTAAACTGTTAAGGGCCGGTCCAGTTGATGAGCCTAATTAGGGACAAGACAGGATTTTGACGGATCACTTCCTGCATGAACCTTATCGTCTGTTCTAACTCAGTTAGTTGACAATGCTGGTGTTTGTAGGAATAGGGTGGAGTGTGGGACCACTGTGGGAGTGCATTGGCGGTTTGTAGATTTAGGCTGATTCGGATCTACAGGAGGCCGTCAGAAACCAGCAGGTCAATGACAAGGGGAGGATAAGAGAACACTCCCCAACACCCACCCAACACAGCACTTACACAGACACTATCTCTTCCATCGTAAATGAAAAGTTAACCCAAAAGTGAAAAATCAGATATCATTTGCTTATGTCAAGCTAAATCTTTCCAGGAGTCATATACCAAGTTACAGAATATAGCACAACTAATGTCCCATTTTTAAGGTGCTCTTTTGTCATTTTTTAATCTTGACAGCCTATTTACTATGGTTACATGGAATAAAAATATAAATCATGAAAGAATATTTTACAGTCCTGTTCCATGTGTGCATACTACAGTATGCATTTTATATAGCGATTACAATAATTGTGTAAAGCATGACTAAATATTTATTTTTGAGTGTATATGACATAATATCTTACATTTAGTAGGTGGTCACTGAAAGGGTTGACTGACTGTATGATTTTATTTGATATACAACATAGTGAAATGTGAATACTGCTGACTTATTCCAGTAAAACGGTCCATCAACAGGTGAAGCCATTAATGCTGATAGTTCATGTCATTGCCATCTGAATGAGATATATGTTCTGCTGGGTTTAATTTATTTGTCATGCTGCTTGTACCTTAATCCTGCATGTCCTGGGCAATAGTCTCACCCTCCTTCTCTCAGAGGTTTTAAGGAAGCTAGTGACGAATGACTGGGCTGCATATTACAAGACTATGATGAATGACTGGCCTGCACATTACACCGGAGCTCTGGCTGGTGCACTTTTTCTTCTTACCTGTCTTCAGTCTTGCCGTGTGTTTGGTTTATATGAGAGTGCGCAGTCAAAGTCAATGCATTCCTCTGGCTGCTACATACCTCAGTGCTGCTCAGCCACAACCTCTAAGTGATTTCAGATGCCTGTCTGGCAATCCTGTCTCCTAAACTCCCATGTCAAGCACTTACGTTTTACATGAACATGGGCTTTTGTTTTATGGTATATGCCCATTAATTCCCCTAAACCATCAATAATCAGTCCAAATGTGAGTAAAATGACTTTGGTGATAAACAGATTTATTTGTGTGTTGTTGATGGTGGAGCTGCATCATTGGGGTACCTGGTTTAAGTAAGAACAATAATCTGACACTTGCTGATGCGCGTAACGTTGTATCATGCAAATCTCAGGCATGCAAACTGTTTAAATGTCATGATTTGCATGTCATCAGCATTATTTCTGCATGTGGTGACATGCAGTAGATGCAAAATAGTCCTCACATTAGGCAGGGCTATTGTACGGTGGCTGAGAGAGCTCAACAAGCTGCAAATTCAAATTGAGAATACATTTTTTTCTGTTTGACGTGGTAGTATATTGTTTCATGGAAGGATGAAAATGTTAATTTAAAACAAATATGCCAATAAACTTTTTTTAAGCCCCTTCAGCGTGATACAAGACCCTCCGCTTCGCATCGGGGCCTGATCACACTGTCGGGGTTTATTTCTGCAATAACCTCTGGCTGCCTCTGCATTATCCCGCTTATTACACGGCTACTTGCTACATAAGGAAAAAAAATGGACATGAATATGAATTTGAAACTTTTATGAATTTAAACTTATTTGAATTTTAAAATTTTATCGGCATATTTGTTTTAAATTAACATTTTCATCCGTCCGTGAAACGATATAGTACCACGTGACTAACATTCAAGCGTTAGTAAGACAATTTATAACATCTACATATGAATATATAATAACAGATGTTTTTTAGTTATTTACAAGTATTAAATTGCACCAGTGTTTGTCACAAGATGGCACCAAACGGTGATCTTTGCTGGCACAGAGGGATTTTAAACACATAAATAGTAGGGATGGGACGATACACCTACCTCCCGATTCTATACGGTTCCGATACTTGGGTACCGATACGATATGTATTGCGATTTTTTTAAGAATTCCAAATCTACAAGTATTGCAATTCGATATTGTAATGTGTTGCGGTTTTGTTTTTTTCTCTCTAGACCATATGGAAAAATGTGAACAGTACACAATATATACACAATAAAAAACTTTTTTCCTGTTTTATTTCAGTTTATAACAAACTAAATATTTCAGCATAAACGTGAGACAACAAAGACCAGTCATCTGTAATGTGATGGGCCGTTACAGTGACATAAGACTCCGTAGCTCGCGAAGTCCAGGCGTCACAGGTTAAAGCCACTCATCGAGATCTTGCTAGTGAATTTATTACTTCCGATTTGATGTTGTTGTATAGGGTAGGCATGACAGTTTCTGAGAAAAACTTTCTTGACGGTATGACGTAACGCGGCTCCAAAGTGTAAATCATGTTTCTCAATCCATCATTCTCTACAACGGCATACTGTCAAATGTCTTTGCATATAAACATATCAATTAACTCAGTGATCCACCTTGCCTTTTCTGAAACGCTGGGTAACTTATACAATGTCTCATTTAGAGTTCGTTGGCTTGCAGATGCTTCTGCTTTCTCAGGTTGCTTGGCGTTTAACTCTGGTTGATGTCGAGCAAGAAGCGCGCTGATGTTGGTTGTATTACCACAGTAGGTTACCAGTATTCGACAGAGTTTGCACACTGCTTTAGACATGTCTAGCTGGTCATTCCCTGGTAATTTGTGAAATCCAAAGTGTTTCCACACTTTGGATTTAAAGTGTGATGGTGCAGGCTGTATATCTCTTGCTTTTAAAAATCGCCATAGTTAGGTGAATTGATTTTCTGTCCCATCCCTAATAAATAGTACCAGCTATGAGTTATTACTTTGTAACTGTTATTATTTGAAAAGAACGAACCTGCAACTGTCTCAACTGACCAATCAGAATCAAGCATTCCAGAGAGCCGTGTAATAAATATATATATTGTACGTGTTTTTAAATTTATTTGCTAGCGCATTGAGCTCTCTTAAGACACTGTACTATTGCTTAAAATCACGGGCCCCAAACATGTAATCAGTGTTTATCATAAGTAACAAGGGGGAAAAACAATGAAATAATCCCATTGTCATAGAACACGTAATCTTAAACGAATAAAAATGAACTGTAACCTAAATGTTGTAATTCCACCCACGATTGGCAGGTTCATTTTGGCCACTGTCTACAGTATCATTCATATCTCACCAGCCTGTGACAGTTGTTTTTCCTTTTTAGCCAACAATGTAATTGGCTGATGTAAGTGGATTTTAAATACATGGTGGTGTTATGAATTTACATTCCCCTGAGTTTGTTTACTTTGCTGTGGTGGTTGTTGAGGGCTGGTTTGGGCCCTGGAGAACACAGTGATCTCATTGTGAGCATGAGAAGCTTGTGGCCTCGCTCTGTGATTGAAAAGCGCAACGTGCCAAACAGATGTATGGGCTGCACTCTCTTGCTGAGCCCACTCTGCCCGTTGCCAAGCGCCTGAACCCTAGAAACAGGTGGAGGGTGCCTACTAATCTCTTATTAAAGTGGAGAAATATTTTAGCTATGCATATGCTCTGCTCTGTTATTCTAGCCCTTGGCTGAGCACTGCCTTTCATTAGATAACAGGGCTCAGGCTTTGCTCACAAACTAATGTGCCCCTGGCTAAGACGGAAAACAGACTAAAGTAAAGTGGCACAGTGCTTCTCCCATGGTAAATTATGCTCCCATGCAAAATTGGTCATTTTAAAAATGAGTCCGTTTTGCTAAGAACAGATCACATATAAATTCATAAAATGTCATACATAAAAAAGCAAAACACCGTGCTAGCTTATTAGCCATGTTTTTTAAAGAAGCGTATCTACAGAGTTCTAGAGTAGCCTTGATTCTTGAAGTATTCGTCTAAATTATATTGTTTAAAAAAAGCCTTCATTAAAGAGTTTTGAGCCAGACATCTGCTACGAGGTCAATAACAAACTTTAGGATGATCACGGCCCTCTTTTATTAAAAAGCCTTTATTATCAGTGTCATGATTTCCGGTTGTGTGTCGTTTATTGGAGTGCCCTCTGGATGGGCTTGTGGGCACTCCAGCTGGAAATCATGACAATCAGATGGCTATACAAAAAATCCCAAAACTCTCCAACACTTTTAGGCCCCAAATTTAGTTTTTTTGATGAACTTGACTTGATGAAGATACAAAATTTGAAGAAAAACGTCTTTGACAATATGACACGGGTACAAGATTGTGCATTTATCAGCATTAATGATGGAAGGAACTACAACACCATGAAGCACTGAAAATGCTTAAGCAAATTAAAAATAGAATAATTAATTCTATATAGAAACAGTATATTGTAGTTTATTGCAAAACTTGCATACTGTAGAAAATGCTTCATGGAAGCTGGTGGGTAATAAAGAGCTAAAAGCTGAGGGAAATGTTACTTTTAAAAACATGCATTACTTATTTAAAAAAGTAATGCATTACTTTACTTTGCACTTGAAAAAGAAATCTGATTCTGTAACTAATATGTAACTAACATGTAATGCATTACCCCCAGTTGTGATACACTGATTGGTGAATATTTATCTGCTGAATCATGGGTAATGTAGGTTTTTTCCACCAGGAAATCCACTCTTAAATATGATTATTCAATTTTTATTTATTTATTTATTTATATTTTGCAAGCTGTTGGTTTAAACAAAAATATATACAGTTGATTATCAATCTCACAATTCATAGCAGGTCTGTCTTTAAAGGTTTTTAATATCAATTCACTCACTGAAAAACTGAATGTGATCAGTTGTGATCAGCAATCCAATTTGTGATCCATGGAAGAAAGTCAGGGGCAAACAAAGCTTGTCCCCATCAGATTCCCGATTCTGTACCAACTAACTTCCATTAATTATGGGAGCACTTACAGACAGAAGATCTGCAATCAGTTAAACTTTCAGTGATCACTCAACAAAACAGACTCTAATTCGGTTTGGTGCCATTAGAAATTACATGTAAACCTATCCTTGTTTGGGATAGTAGTTAGATTTTAGACAGACAAACAAGATTGAAATGCAGGCTGTGGAGTTAACATAGAGTGAGTGAGAGAATAAACCTGCTGAAGTATCAACTTTGCTACATTGTAGACTGGCTTCCACCTGCTCATTTCATCCATCAGCAGACCACAGAGAGTTTAGTCATGAGCAAAAGAAACGGAGGTGCCAGTCTGCGAACGGGAGCAGGCCTCCTAATGAATCTCTTCCTCTCATTAAATGACCTTGAGTCTCTGATTAGCACCACTAATGAAAATGTTTGGTCTTCAGCTCTGGGGAAGAAAGAGGAATCCCTCTCTTAAAGCTTATAAGCACTGACCATCTCCAGACTTTCTCTGTCTGGCCAGGGGCCAGAGCTCAGATATTTGGGTGAATAACTCTTACTGCGTGTCGTTGTCCAAATTGGACACCACAGCCCTGCACACTGGCTCTTCCTGACGGGAACAGGAATGTTTATAGCTGAAAGGTTTAAAAAGAGTTTTTCAGGACGAGACCTTGTATTGGACTCTAGAGCCCTAATCGGATTTCCAACACAGTATTCACATTTGGGACCAGGACAAGATGGATAGGGTTTGCAATAACATGTATGGGACTGGGCAGGCATTTTAAATGCTCTAGAATGAGATGAACTTGCAAGGTTAATAAACTGAAAGATTTTTGGGAAAGATTGATTTACTATGCTTTTTCAGAGCAAGATTCATACTTTTTTTGGCTTTTTATTTTTGGTTATAAAAATAAAAACCATTTTTTTTTATTAATAACGTTTGGATGTATACATACATCCATGGATACATACGTTTCTGCAACCCCATAATTAAGTACCTTACTGCACGTTTCGCCACAGATTCAAACGAACTAGTGCTTTTCAAGTGCAACGGCGTATCACATGAGCTACCGAGTAAACCTGCTGAGCTAAAAAACACATTCACATGAAGCTGAACATGTGATTTAAAATCGTGCAAATTTGTGTGTGAAGGGAATAAAAGTTGTGGGGTTTTACTGCCTTTAGTGTTCATTTCAACTAGAAACTACAGCAATTCGTATGTATAGGTAAGTTTTTTCAGTTTTGCAGAAATGTATGAAGAGGTACGTATTTTCGATGAACCTATAGGTTGCAACCAACTCTGAGCTCTCAAAGTGTTGTTTATTCTGAACAATAGTATTTCCACCATAGCATGGATGTTAGGAAGTGTCCCAGAGGAAGTGTTTTCTGTATCCTGGTGAGAATGCAGAAAGTAAGGGGTGGAGGACCTGTCTGCTGCCTGATACCTCTTTCATACTCTTCTTTCCATTATATTCCTCTTGTGTTCAGGTTGGGTCACAGCTGCCAGGTCTGTGATTTAATTGCAGTTTGCTTTCTGAACGTACTCTATTGGTCTTCAAATACTTGAGATAAAACCGATTATTGTACTAGATTAAAAACATCAATTTTCTCATCCATCTTTTTGCGTAGTAAAGAGTATAAGATTAAAGAGATCTAATTTAAACTGGGGTCAAGATGGTTACTTGCTATTAGTTTGTTATTAAGCTTTAAAATGATTTCAAAGGGCTGTTGGCTCCTAATGCAGGCTATTTCATTGAAATGTTTAAGAGCAGTCGACGCAATCGTGTAGCAACAGCATACAGTCATGGAAAAAATATCAGAAAAAATTTTTATATTAGGTTGCAATAAGATTAGTCAACCATAAGATTAGTGTAATACTAATACTGTAACTATTTATTCAACAACACTGAACTAAGAATGTACTTCTACAGCGTTTAGTTTTAGTTTAGCAATCGTAGTTGTTAATTTCAGCATTTACTAAGGTCAAAAATCAAAACATGTGTTTGTTAACATTAGTTAATGCACTGTGAACTAACATGAAAAGCAATAAAAAAAAAAAGTTTAATAAATAGTGTAATAAATGCATTGTTCATTGTTTGTTCCTGTTAGTTAATGCATTAATTAATGTTAAGTACTGTAAAGTGTTACCAAACATTCATATTATGCATGGTGTTGTTGTTGTTTTTATTTAATTATATAAATAATTGAATAACATATATTTAGGCTACTACTCTTTTTTGCATATTCGCCTTTTCAGGATAACCACTGTATTAAATATAATTTGGGGGGAAAAGCTTTTAAAACTGTGTAGGAATTTTTTCTACTGCAAATATTTTGTAAAGATGTTTCATCAGCTGTATGTTACATAATTGAACTACAAACTACTTCTATCCATGCAGCCTCATTTTCATTCCTGTCAGAAATTAAATATGCTGTTATACCATTACTGAGGTTAGTGTCGATTTATATTAGATGGCTTTAACAACTATGCACTTACATTTAAATTATTAATTTGGTACAATGCACTTATTGTGAATATACATTTTTTTTACATTGTACTTGTACCTACATCTGAAATTAATTTCTGTAATTACATTCATAATTGCTGTACACTGTGGACCCATCCCTTACACTTTAACCAACCCTTAAACCTACCCATACCACCAAGCCTGTCCCTAACCTTACTTGTATCCCACCTCAATAGCAGCAAAAGCAATACCATATGACCACAATAAGTACATTGTACTTTTTTGATGTCTGTGTAAACAAGACTTTTTTCCAAGAAATCTCAAATGCACTATTAAAATATAGTGTTACTGAATGCATTTGTTTTTTAAACGGTCATTTGTCAAGTGCCCATAATGTTACTGTGACTGGAGCAGGCAACTGAAAAGTTGTAGGTTTAAAGGTCAAAAGAGGTCATTCCTGGCCACTGTACCCTTGAGTGTGACACTTAACCCTAGGCTACTCTATAAGGACTGTCACAGGGAAACACTTCAGCTGAAATAATCGACTGAATCCCCAAACCACTATTTTTAGATATGCATCCAAGAACGTGGCTCTTTAACTCCACTGTATAATATATAATTCATGCATTCCAACAGACAATCTTTTGTTGACATTTTAAATGCAGCATGGATGAACCATCTTCATATTTTTGCATATTAAATAACACACGGCCACTATCAGGTGCTAAATATTTGATCACATCATTAGGTTTTATTGCACAGTGTGAAATAGGGAGGAAACTAAACCGTCATTAAGTACGAGCTATGCACTCTCATTACGCTGTGGGTGGGCATGTGCACTGCAGGTGGACCGAGCAGAAACGTTGATGGGATATTCCTAAAGGCTGATTTTAAACACTCATCAGTGTCGACTTTAGCCTATGTATTAGCTCTGTTTCACTTTGATTTACTGCCACGCCAGCTGCCGACGTTTCCGCAGACCACATGTTCACACCACTAATTTAACAGCGCTTTGCAAATATGCATTTTTCTGCAAGTGCATGCCACATGTACTGTACTGTATATAAAGAGGTGGATACCTATTACATATTAAAAGGGATTTTATTGGAATCTATGATTCTAAAACGAAATTGTAATGACTAAAACTTCAATTCATCGTCTGGCCAGCTAAAAAAGCGAGTTAATCCCATAGACTCCTCATGTTAAAATACCCAACTTTACAACAGAAAAAACATTTGTACAGCCTGGTTTAAAAAAAGGATTTATGAAAATAATTTAGCGTGTTTGGCGTGCTGTATATCCGACTGACCAGAGTCTCTAAAATGAAGCACGAACAAATATGGTGGTGCCCATCTCATATTACAGATCACGATCAAGATCATTTATAGGTATTTAAACAACAAAATGCACTCATTTAAATATATTGTGATTGGAATATCAGATTGTTCATGAAACGGTAAGCAAGTTTGTGAATATTTGAAATAAAAAAGGAAAAACTACATAAAAGCGGTCTATCTGACAAGCTAGACGCGTCGCCATGGAAACAGTAAGGGCGAACATTCGAAAATAACAGTCGCCTAAAAAAAACTCACTCTGGCGGGACCGCTGGAATATTTTAAACTCACAGCTGAAAAGGTTAAGCAGGAGGCTTGTAGTTTTGATTGGACGGAGTAGAAATAGATTGATTAATTAATGTGGTGCCAGCCGGGCTAACCATGTGATCAATATCACTTCATGACAAACACTGCTTTAGATGAAAATTACCGATCACAAGAAGGATGGCGTTGCACTAATCATTTGGGAGTCGTAAAAAATGAACTTAAATAAAAATTTTTGCCCTTGCATGCATGTCAACTTGTTGTTTGGGACTCCTAAAACCAAAATATTAATCTTTCTTTGCTCATAATAGGGGCACTTTAAAAACTTTTTTGGGAAACCAAAAATGCTGTTTCTATTACATCACATGCACTTCTTTTGGAACCTTTATTTTTAAAAGTGTCCAATATAACAATTCAAAAGAGCACTAATCATATAGTTTGCTCTACACCACTGAGCAGCATGTTTTCGCTCATTAACTACTGAATGGTCAGGTGGCACTAAAAACAAGCAAGAGCTCCAATCTGAGGACATAAGCAGTTTAATTTAAGCGCCATGCTCCATTTAATTCAACTTAGGAGGGTGTTGACATGATGGCTGGAGAAAATGGACCCTGCCCTTAATGTCCAAACAGAGCCAGAGGGAAGCATTTTATAGCTGCTAGCTTACATGAGGCAAGTAAATTATTCAAAATGTATCTGTCAAATTGAAAGAGTTATTGGCATGTGGATGTGAGAGATCAGATCATATTTGGTTAAAGCGGTCTTTATGACTGCCATATGCTCCTCAAGCCCACTGAACAAACAGAGCGCTGCCAAACGAGCCCGGTCAGTCCTGGATGCCTGTATTTAGGCAGTTTCACATCCTGGCAGCTGGCATTGTGTTGGTGATTGTTAGACTAATCATCAGCTCAATTACGCAGGAATGTGCCTGAGAGACGAGGAAGAAAGCTCTGTTTTGACAGCTCAGTGCTCCAGGGGCGAGAAGTCAAGCCCCTCTGCAGGCTCACCCTCTTTTACTGGGACTTGGGAATTTGACACCGTGCTTTTCATGTGTTTATCTAGCATTAAGCACAAAAAAAGATTTTTTTTCCGGATTTGACACTTTGACCATTTAATACGTCCGTTTCCGCAAAATATTTTTTATGATAAGGAGCCATGACACAAAGAAAAAGTGTTTTATATGCCATTAGCAACAGCAAATTTATTTTTTGAAATAATTAACAGATGTTCACTAGAATGGAAGTGTGCCCTTTTAATTTTTTTATTTTATCCTTCTACCATATAGTGAAAACAGATGCTAAAATGTATTTGAAAAACATTTATTTTGTGCTAAGTATATTACAAATAAATTGCATACAGTATTTACATACTTAAATAATACCTTGAAATTGTACTTGTATACAAAACTGGTAGCCTCCAAAGTTTGAACAACTAATTTTGTACTTAATGCACTTTAATTGTGCTGTTAAAATATCCTGCTTTTAATTGTTTTAAATATTATAATCATATATTATATATATTATAATTCTAACACATTTTAGACTTAATATCAAGAAATGTGTATTGTGGAATAAAGAAATATTTGAAATATGGATAGATAATGGATTTGAAGTATATTTAGTACGAATTAAATGCATTATAGTTAGTACTTTCTGTCACAAGCAGGAATAGTCAACTTTGTCTTATAAATTAAAATGTATGATTTGCAAATACATGGAAATATTTTGACATAATAACATGTTTTGTCATTTATTCATTCCATAAATAAAGAGCATCATATGCAGCTATTCAGTGAGTTTGTTTTTAATAGGCAGAATGATAATTAACACAACTGAAAATGTAGCTTATAGCTGAGTTAACAGTCTGTGGGACAGTTTGACTAAATAAAAGCAGCAAAAGAGTCATAATAAAATGTGCCTCGGGAGCTTTATCTGGCTCTTTTCAGACTCCTGGAGTGAATTGGCATGACCCTCTGGTTTTTGCGTACAGGGCTTTTGTTTGACACACAGTCAAGCCATTCATTTCATTTCATGACTTTAAAGCAAGTATTTGAGCTGATTGGCAGATTCTGAGCTTTAATGAAAAGAATTAATTCATAGACTTACTCCAGCACTTGGACGTACAACTTACAAGTATGAAAGAAAGAGAAAAGGTCATTTTAAGAGTGTCTTGGGTACATGATTAGATTCATTTTGACTTAATTAGTCAATTATTTTGTATTCATTTCTGCATTTCTGCAATGTCAATTACTGACCCCAAAACTTACTCGGACATATATGACTCATATATAACTCTTAAAGTGAAAATCATTAGACATCAAAATATCAAATGACCTGCAAACACATAGCATTTCCTCTGAACTAAATCCATTTTATTCTGGTGTTTTGGTGATTTATAGTGCATGTGTGAAGTCAGTTCGCCTCAAGTTCACACGGGTGTCATTAAAGGTCATCACGTTAATATACACTGCTCAAAAAATAAAGGGAACACTTAAGCAACACAATGTAACTCCAAGTCAGTCACACTTCTGTGGAATCAAACTGTCCATTTAGGAAGCAACACTGAACGGAAATTATAGGCAATTAACAAGACACCACCAATAAAGGAGTGGTTCTGCAGGTGGTGATCACAGACCACTTCTCAGTTCCTATGCTTTCTGACTGATGTTTTGGTCACTTTTGAATGCTGGCGGTGCGTTCACTCTAGTCGTAGCATGAGACGAAGTCTACAACCCACACAAGCGGCTCAGGTAGTGCAGCTCATCCAGGATGGCACATCAATACGAGCTGTGGCTAGAAGGTTTGCTGTGTCTGTCAGCGTAGTGTCCAGAGCATGGAGGCGCTACCAGGAGACAGTCCAGTACATCAGGAGACGTGGAGGAGGCCGTAGGATGGCAACAACCCAGCAGCAGGACCACTACCTCCGCCTTTGTGCAAGAATGACCAGAAAGAGTGCTGCCAGAGCCCTGCAAAATGACCTCTAGCAGGGCACAAATGTGCATGTGTCTGCTACAATGGTCAGAAACAGACTCCATGAGGCTGGTATGAGGGCCCGACGTCCACAGGTGTGGGTTGTGCTTACAGCCCAACACCATGCATGGCATTTGGTATTTGCCAGAGAACACCAAGATTGGCAAATTCACCACTGGTGCCCTGTGCTCTTCACAGATGAAAGCAGGTTCACATTGAGCACATGTGACAGTCTGGAGATGCCGTGGAGAACGTTCTGCTGCCTGCAACATCCTCCAGCATGACCAGTTTGTCAGTGGGTGGGGTGTGGGGTGGCAATGGTGTGGGGTGGCATTTCTTTGGAGGGCTGCACATGTGCTTTCCAGAGGTAGCCTGACTGCCATTAGGTACCGAGATGAGATCCTCAGACCCCTTGTGAGACCATATGCCGGTGCGGTTGGTCTTGGATTCCTCCTAATGCAAGACAATGCTAGACCTCATGTGGCTGGAGTGTGTCAGCAGTTCCTGCAAGACGAAGGCATTGATGCTATGGACTGGCCCGCCAGTTCAAATGAACACATCTGAGACATCATCCCTCAGGAGACCATCAGCCACCTCATCAGGAGCATGCCCAGGTGTTGTAGGGAGGATATACAGGCACGTGGAGGCCAAACAGACTACTGAGCCTCATTTTGACTTGTTTTAATTACATTACATTAATATTGGATCAGCCTGTAGTGTGTTTTTCCACTTCAGTTTTGAGTGTGACTCCAAATCCAGTGATTTTGTTGTTACGATACAATTTGTCTTCATGTTGAACAGTATTTTTTTATGGAAACGTTGAGATTTCAGTGAAGTTGTGTTTGGATTAGGCCCTGTCCTGAGTCAGTGGCTGTAGCATCTCTGAGGGGTGCCTTGAATTAGCATAGAAGTGCATGCCATGCTAATGTGAGAGCTGTCTGAGGCTCCTGCAGCAGGGGCTCTGACGGTTTCCTGAAGGAGGGGCAGAGCCTGTGGAGCAAGAGAAGTGCTGACCACTGCATTTAGCTGAATTGGGATGATGTTCCTGGTCACTCATGACAAACAAATAAAAAAAGTATGAGTAAAGAAATAAGTACCTTTTTCAGTTATTTAATTTGATGTAAATTATGTTTATGTACACTGCCCTCAAAAAGTTTGGAAATGTGCTAGAAAAGTGGGCTTTTGGATGAATCCTTTTTAATTTGTGATCCTTTTGCACTGATAAGGGACAACACAAGCTATGAAAACATATTTTATTACATTAACAGTTTTTACATAGAAAATACTTAAATTGATTCATCAAAACATCCACCATTAGCAGCTATTACAGCTCATAATCTGAGCATCCGAGCTGTCAGTTTATTCACACATGGACTGGATAAATTACTCCAAGCCTCCGGAAGGATTAACTAAATATTATTCACACTGGTTAGACACTTTTAACCAGTTCATACATCACGGTTCTCCCATAGTAGCTCAGAACCACACCACACTTTACCAGTGATAAATAGATAATGTGTTTAACAATACAGATTGTAGCAAGCACAGAACATTATCAAGTAGAACAGAATGATGGTAATGTAAAATGACGTGATTAAACCACTTATTTATCAAATGCAGAGACGGTCTCTGTAATCAAAACAATGATAATCACTAGAAATTAGATGCCCCCAACTAAGCAAGCCAGAGGCGACAGCGGCAAGGAACCAAAACCCCATCCATCACCAAACCAGCACCTAATTTCCAGTTCAATATTAAGCACATGTCAGATTGCGTAAAGGACTTATAGTGTGTGTGTGTGTGTGTGTGTGCATCTGGTTCTGGTGATCTGTCCACGGAGCTCATCTAGGTGTTCTGATGAAGATCATCTCTTTGAGCTGGTACACCGTCTGATCTGGA
>JAUYWG010000042.1:4068110-4078783 GCA_034779775.1 Enteromius afrohamiltoni
GTTATGTGTAAGCCAGAGTAAAGAGATGTGTCTTTAATCTAGATTTAAACTGACAGAGTGTGCCTGCCTCCCGAACAATATTAGGTAGATTGTTCCAGAGTTTGGGTGCTAAATAGGAAAATATCTTAATCTTAAAACTTAATTTTTTATCAGTAATTTGTATTGCTAAAAATCTAATTTAGACAGTTTTAAAGGTGATTTTCTCAGTATTCAGATTTGTTTTACCCCCTCAGATATCAGATTTTCATCAATGGAAGGCTTATTTATTCAGCTTTCAGATTATGATAAATTATAATAGATAATATAGTATAATATAGAATAATATATAAAATACTATAAAATTACTTATTAAAAAAAGGGGGGAAAAGGACTTTTATGACTGGTTTTGTGGTCCAAGGTCACATATATTAAATTGTTCAACAAAAAGAGTTAGCAGATGAATTAACAGAACTGTGGAATTGTGTTCTTTCTATATATTACCTTTATTTATTTGTTTCTATGCCTTGCAAATGAAACCGCAATCTAATTCATTTATTCATGCATTCATCCAATTAAATGAAACTTCATATGACACTTCGTAATTTTTTTATTTTATTTTTTCATGTTTTTAATTGGGGACAGTAAAAACATTACCAGATAAACAAAAAACACTGTAAAAAATACTTTTTCAAAAAATTAAAGATTATCTATAAATTACTAGGATTATCATAGTAGGTTTTAGAAAAAAAGGCTATTTCTTCTTTAAGCATTGATATTTAATTCAGTGCATTAATTGCTATTTATTTGTAATTATTTGTGACATTTACAAGCAATTTGAGAAAGGAAATTGTTTAAACAAAATAAATAAATTCAATCTGTTTTTTTTTTTTTGGGAGTCCTGACATTTAAAAGGTCCTGATATAATATTAACATCTCTAAGATGGAACTGCAAAGATAAATAGACCTGGCATCATAAACACCACTGGTTTACTTTGCAGTTAGTGTTACCCTGTTGTCTTTGAAAATATGTCACATGAACGATGTTTCTGGTTTAGTTTACGGTGAACACTCTCGTATTGACCCGTCTCTGCCAGCTTCCTGTTCATAAGAGTGCCGTGTGTTTACTGCTGTTTATGTTCTTCTTGTGGAGAGCAGCTGAATGTAGCAGGTCTCTTCACCCTCATTTATCTGCTGCTTGAGGAGCTCTCAAAACTTATATAATCAAGTGCAGCAATTAGCAAAGCAGAGAGATGGTGTACCCGTCTAATATGAACTTATTCATCCACTACAGCAAGATAACAGCCATCATTCATTCATCATTTTAATGGTCAACATAACAATGACTGCAAATGTAGACTCTTACTGTGAAGGTTAGAAAAAAAAGATAAAGAAATAACATTTTACACATTAGCATTTAATGCTATTAATATTAGTTACTTAAGTAGATCTTTATAGGTACAATGAACAAGATATAAAGCAATTTTCACTCAGAAATCGCAAGTAAATTTTCCAATTAATTAGAAACCGCACTGACACTGTATTAAATGTGAAAATTAAAAAAAAAAAATAATAATAATTTTTAATGATAATTGTGAGTTAAAGTGTACTGTTGAATGCACTGACAAGCATTTATGTAACCTGAAATATTATTGTCACATTTTATATATATTTGTAACTTGTTTTTATATTGTACAATTTAAATATCTTAACTTTAAATATCAAATAACACACCACAGCTAATTATAATCAAGTACATGTGATAGTAACAATATTACAAAATGTACTTTTTAGTATTTAGCAATATTTAGTATTTTTTTTACAATGCATGTAATGTGTATATTTACTATTTATATACAAATATACACACATACATTATATATATTTAGGAAAATTGTATATTTGTATGATAAATATATTTGTATATTATATAAATTATATAAATACATCCATCTAAATATTTTTAAAATATATACTGCATGTGTGTGTATTTATATATACATAATAAATATACACAGAACACATATTATGTAAACAAAAACCTCTTTTGGATGCAATTAATCGTTTGATTTGCAAGTACACACTGTGAAAAAAAAAATCACAGTGATTTTAATTGTAAAACACTGTGAAAATGCTATAGTAAAAACCTGTTAAATGGTTAATTATTGTTAAATTACCTGTTTAAAACAGTTTTGTTCTTATATGTTTATTAGGGTTGTGTGTCACATGTAATGTTGTTAAATGAGTGTTTATTGTATATTTCAGTTTAATGAGTCTCATCATGATGGTGTTTAGTGTTTGTGTGAATTACACTGAGCTCCTTCTATATATGTTCATATTTAAAAGCTGTTTGTGATGGGCCTTGGTGTATCATGTGACTTTCCCATTACCACCTGCTTTTGGTGGTTATCAGTGTATTACAAAACAGTACTTTTAATTTCAGTACTTTAATAGGTTGATATATTTACATTGTATCGGTTAATGAAATTACGGTATTTAACTGTAAAATTAGCTTATAACAGTAAAACCTAAAATGTTGTTATTGTATTTTTACGGTCAAATTCCTGCAATCCCAGATTAGTTTTTTTATCATAAATTTGACAGATTTTTCTTACAGTGCTGTTTAAAGGTAATATTTAAATTACACCACGAGTGTACATTCAATTAAGCACACTTTCTTTTTTACGTTGTATTTTGCAAAGAAACAGTAGCACAAAATAGTCACCATTGTCTAGAGTCTGAGAACTCTATCATGGGGTAATTGTGTCTCAGTATGGAGCAGCTGCTGATGCTCTGAGCAGCACCTGGTGAGAGATCTCACCCTCGAACTGCAGGACAACCAGCCCCACAGCTGTCTTTTACGACCAACATAATGCAATATCTGGCACTGCGCTGGTATAAAAATATTTCAAGCTGGAGCCCTCCAAAATAATGTTCAATTTCACACCAGACTACATATTCTGCACTCTTTGCATTCTTGCTGCGGATTTGGGTCGAAGATACACAGAGGAAACGATCGCCGCATTCTTTCGGTTTATCTGGACCTCTATTAGTCCGTATCTGCAGTGCAAGAGAGGAGTCTGTTTTAACTGCAATTGTTCAAGTCCTCTTGGACGGCCAGACAGGAAACGCATACCGACTTTTGACATTTAAGAGCATTCACATAAACATTTTTGCAATATAACTCCACTTATGACACATCCCAGATTGTGCAGCTCTGCGAGAGAGAGATGAAGTTAAATGTGAACGGAATGACACTATCCCTTCTGGGACTTTGCGTTCAGCTTATTTCCTTCCCAAAATTGGTCAAGAGCAGCGTAAGCGGTGTGTTTTGGTGCCACTGACCTCTCAAATGCCTCATAGATGAGGGAAAGTAAACAGATTTAAAATAAATGCTAAATCATAAAGCACTGCGACTGACAACATTTAAATGAAATGATTTAATAAATCCATCCAAACAAAACAGACAGTTTGCCAATAAAACTTAGCAGTTCATGTATAGCAGTACAACTAATGGCAGACGATTTGACATCAAAAATAATCTATTGACACGAACAGAAAACACCAATCAGTAAAGTCACAAGACAAATATATTAAAGTAAATCAAGATCTTCTCGCACATTTCCGCCTGCTGTACTAATACAATCGGTTCTTTCAACAGAACCTGTGGTAAGTACACAAACGCATTTCTATAAAGCATCAACCGTCTCGCGAGAGCCTCCTTTGTGTAAAGAAAGAGGAAGGTATACCTCTTAAAGTTCATTTGGGGTCCAGAGCTCTTTACAGAAGCGTTCCTGAACTGGTCCATGAGCCAGCACAAGCTCAGACAGGATGGTATGCTTTACCAAAACACTAGTTTTCCCCAAAGCTGTTTTTGCGCTGGTCTCACTGATAGAGACTGATGTTGCCCTGAATAGTTCCCAAGAAAGTCCTCGAGGAAGGGATCCACACGCAGTGCTGCAGATGTGGTCCAGTCTCAGTAAAGCTTCTCCAACTCAGAACCAAACACTGGCCTTCGCTTTGTCTTGCTCAAGCGCTGTGGGTAAGCAAATAAATTGTTAAAACACGTTTGCTTTACTCAGCAATGTAACATTTTTGGGTTGTGTGGTATGATGGGACAACAGAAATGTGGCGAGATTACGTTATTCATTTATACAGCAGAAGATATATTAGCAGGAATGCATTCTGACTGGTAGTTATATTTACTATGGTCATTTGGATACATTAATAATAAACCAATAATTTTGTATGCATGCATATATATATGTGTGTGTATTTGTGTGCAATTATGCAATATGCACCAGTATCAAATCTCAATTAACATATAAATTACTGCCCAAAAATATGATCCCTGTAACTGATATGGTAGTGATATTTTAATGCATTTAAAAATATAAATATGGCCTTACAATATTTAGATGAGAAAGCAGATTATACAACTATGAGAAAAGTTTGATATTTCTCAAACTGGTCAAGACAAGGATTATTATAAAGGGGATTATTAAGCAATAAGAGTTGCAACTATTCTTTCTTTTCTGTGTTAAACTCATAATGTGAAGCTGTTTTTGCACTGATGCTAGACATATTCATTTGTTTTATGCACTACTGTTCAAATGTTTGGGGTCAGTGAGAAATTTTACTTTTATTAATTAAATTATGCATTAATGCATTAAATTAACTGAAACTGCATTAAATGAATCAAAATCAGTGATAAAACAATAATGTTCCGAAAGATTTCTATTATTTTATATTCATAAAAAATGTTTCATGGTTTCCACAAAAATATTAAGCAGCACAATGTTTTCAACATTGATGTTAATAAAAAATGTTTTTTCATTAAATAAACAAATTAGAATGATTTCTGAAAGATCATGTGACGCTGGAAAACTGGAGTAATGATGCTTAAAATTCAGATTTGCATCACAGGAATACTTTGCATATTAAAAAATATTTGAAATAGCTTTTTTTAAGCCTTGCTAAGCATAACATTTATATTAGTCTTACTGACCCAAAACTGTGTAGAACGCCATAACTGTAAAGCATTACATTCATTAAATCTTCCAATAACCACGTGGTTGCTTTTGACAAAAATAATAATACTGTGATCATTTACACAAACCAACACTGCATATGCACTCATGAGGGTACAGATTCCCTCATCTCATCTCACCTGTATCATGATAGATGTCCACTGACCCGTGAAATGAGGCTGGCCAGCTTGGCACAGGGATGCTACTGGCCTCCAGCTCAGTTTTGATTCCGTCTGCGCAGGACGGCGGGCTACACGACGCTCTCACTCCGGGCAGCAGAAGCGGGCTGAAGCGCGGGTCCAGAGCGGGGCTGTGGGTGTGATGGAGCATGTGGTGGGGGTGAGGGTGACGCATGTGAGGGTACATCTCATGTACGTGAGGGTATCCCGCCCCACCCTGCGCTCCCAGGCCGTAGTGCCAGGAGTCAGCTAGTGCAGAGGGAGGGGGCAGGCTGTGGCTGCTCCAGAGGCCAGTCTCCGAGGGGTGGAAGGCAGCGGTGTGGGGGAAGTCAGGGTGAGACGAGGGCTGAGATGGGTAGCTGCTGCCCCACAAAGATGATGCTAAAGGATGACCCTCGGAGTGGGCGTTTCCTTCTGAAACACAATGAACAATTAGTTCCTCAGGGTCATGATATCTGGATATTTAAATGGTTTTGTAGTATCCTGGATCAACATTAATATCCAAACCTACCCATAATTTATCCCTAAAATCAGAGTGACATGATGGTTAAATAACAAGGGCGCAGAAGCACCTGACTGCTGACTGCTAATCCTAAAACAGAGATTTCCTGTAAATGTATCCCTCAATTTAAATTGGTTGATACTAATGTTGTTCCTGGACAAACAAGGCCGTTGATCCAGAAACATGTTTCACCCGTATCATACCAAGTAAAAGTCAGTAAAAATGGAAAGCTATACACTTTTCAGTGTAGTTTTCTATACATTTTAATATAAAATCTTGACGTTGACAAAACAAAAACAAAAAAGATTACATTGTTTGATGATGACGATGATGTTTGGTTTTGTTAAAGGCAAAAAATGTTATGCTTTTTGTTATGGTTTCCTAACAACCAAGAGTATTTACATTTATGCACTTGGAAGATGCTTTCATCCAAAGACATTTACACTGCACTAATTTTGATGGGAATCTGACCCATGATTTCGGCTTTGGGATGATCTTACTATTTGAGCTTCAGAAAAGAACACAGAAGTACTTTTTTCACAATTCTCTCTACTTAAAATGTTTAAAAAACACTTTTAAATGATTCAGCTTAATTTTCGAGTATTAACTACATGTACCTTTAAGCACTATCATTGCATTTTAGGATTGCAGATATTGTAGATTCCCATAAAACACGGTCCTGTACCTTTCCAAGGTCCTCCGGAGTGAAGTCTGCCGGTCTTGGCGTCATTGCTGAAGGCGCTGGGCTGGCTCAAAGCACGTGAGAAATGCTCATCCACCACATCCCCTATGTCTCCTCGGAAATAGGTGAAGACCACACACCTGGCACTCAAGTACTCAGCCTCGGCAGGCTGCGTCTCCTTGCAGCGCTCCTCTTCACCAGCGCTCTGCTCCTCCTCTGGTGGAAGCTCAGGCTCAGGACGGGGCTTCAGCGCTCCAGAAGGCTTACTCTGGCCACAGGGAGAGGGAAACTCCCCAGAGTCCTGCATCCTGCTGTAGGCACTGAACTTTTTCTGCTAGAAGACACAGATAGTGTTAAAAGTGAAGAATCACTGATCAGGGGTTAACAGCACACCTGGTCTTCGACTAAAATAGATCGTCTCTGAATCGATGGCCCAGTGCCTACACTTGGCACTTTAGTGTCTCGCTGATTTACGCCCGTGAAGATTTCCGTACGAGAGACTGTATAAACACATTCAGCTGTAATTCACTGCACGGAATTTGAAGAATCCTATATCGAATGTCATTCGGTTTTATTTGATAACAGTAGTGTTTCGATGACAAATCAGCCTGGAGGCACCTTCTCATATCATTATTATTTTACGCTTTTTAGAGTAACAGTAAAATCACATAATCTACAAATGTGGAAGTTTAGGAATAACTTAAATGGGTAACACTTTATTTTAAGGTGTCCTTGTTACACGCACTTACTATAATAAAAAAAAAAAATACAATAAATCATGCATAGTGACCTGCAACTCTAACCATATATAGTAAGCACATGTATTAATTCATATTGCTCTAACTTAAAAGTATTATTACACTACAACAGGGATACCTTGAAATAAAAGTGTAACCCTAAATCATAAAGAAAATATGCTGTATGTTGAGACGAATTTAAACAGGCTCAAAACACTTCATTATATATATATATATATAAGGTTGCATTGGCAATTATGAAAAAACACTTGAGCAAAACACGGTCAGGTCAAAGTGTCTGAATATTTTCTGGTCACAAAAGTTTTACTGGTAACGTTAGTCAACCGTATGAATAATTATTAAGCATAATATGCACCAGTCTCCACTTTAGTTTGCTATTCTCCCTTACATAAATGAACTAGTGTCCAGCAACCTATATCTCTGATCATTTTTGGCTTGACTGTGTATAAATAACTTACAGGTAACATTTACACAGCTGGTGCTGTAAGTGTCTGAAGCAGCACTTTCCTTTTCTAACTCTTGTGTGTCAGCCCTAATAAATGACCTACCTGTTGCTGCTGCTGCTGCTGCTGATGGTGATATGCCGCTTTGTAAGCCGCTGCTGCTGATGTCGCGGGCAGGTAGTGATGAGCTCCATAACTCTGATGATACATAACATCCAAACAACTCATGGCAGAGGCTTAGACGATCTCAAGAGGCTCTTCAGAAACACGACAGCTTCCTCAACCGCAGATAAATGTTGCCATCATTCCCCCCAATTTAAACCTGAGCTTTGACAAAAGCACCGCGGTTTGTAAAAGAAAATATTAGCATAAAAACAAAAGTGTCCCCATCGAGGCTTCACCACCTACAGACAGACGGCGCATCAAAACACAGCGACGGACGCGAGCTGCTCGTGGAAGTTACAGGAGGCTCTCTGATTGGTGGGAAGTTTGGAGCGCCGCGATCTGATTGGTGCGTCGCTGAATAAACTGAAACAAAGTATTCATAAATCGCGGCTGGCAAAAGAAACAACGCTTGTTAATGAGTTATCTTGTAAACGCTTAAAGACACTTAACATATACTTAGATACGGTTGTCAAGAGCATTATGCCTTTATTTGCATTATTGCTTTGCATTCCTAAAATTAATGTATGTTCACTTATGGCCTGATATGCATTTTGATAATGCAGCATTAGTTGGTAATGGTAATATGTTAGATGCTTGAGGGTAAATTGGAATCACTGAGGTTTGGTTTTATGTCCTGTCCTCATAATTATTAATGATTTAGGTAGGTCTGGATTAAGCATGTGCTGCCACCTGCTGTAGAACAACAGTGTCCAAACCCCAATTTACTTGGTAATTTTCTTACCTAGAGATTTAACATTAGGCATATAAATATTCTGTCATGCAAAGATTGCTTTTTAATTTTGTTTTTGTTGTTTTAATAATCTGCATCGTGTCATTTAAACGTAAAATTAATAAAATAATGTTTAAAAATATATGTATTTTTTTTTTTATTATGATTTAGCTATAGCAGAAAAGTAAAATTTTGAGATTATCATTGTTTGAATTAATTGTTTACAGTACACAAATACGACAACAGGGATGACTAAACAATTAGGTAACGAAAGAATGACTGTATTTGAGTTTGCTCGTTTAGTAACAAAGTTGGGAACCAGGTTAACACACAATGATACAACCTCGAGTCTTCAAAATAGACAGGATATATGCAATACAAAAGGCCCATGACTCATTTTCCATTGGCAAACACTGCAAGAGTGATTATATTCGTGGTCTATTATAAAGGAATGGTCATTTTGATCATTTGATCAATATTTTACTATCATACCAAAAATATTGTTATTGTTACTTTTTTTGTTTGTTTGTTTGTTTTACAAAACCTTGCTTAGGACTGTAGTCAACTAAAGAACAGGAGAGCATCAATGTAAGCAACCTAACACGACGGGGAGCCATTTAGAAAATACAAGATGGTTCATTTTATTATTAATTTGCTCTGCCTAGCTCTGCTCCCAGTTGTTGTTTGATCTCATCTACTCATGTAGACAGGGCTGAATTTGTCATGACAAAAAAAAAAAAGAAGAAAAAAAAAAAAGAAAATCACTCTGATAGTTAGACACAATGCAGAAAAAGATGTGAATAATTCAGTGGTGTTGTGATACTAAGTTTATCTAGGGCACAGTCTGAGGAAAGACTTGCAGCCACAACAGGACACACACATACTTTCAGTACAGTGCACACACGTTGGTTTTTTGGTTGGTTGGTTGGTTGGTACGGGGACTCTCCATAGGTGTACTGGTGTTTCTACTGTACAGACTGTATGTGGTATTGCCCTACACTGACCCTACACCTAAACCTACCCCTTACAGGACAACTACAGGCATTTTTAGATTTTCAAAAAACACCATTTAGTATGTTTTTAAAGCCTTTTGAATTACGGGGACACTGAAAATGTCCTCATAAATCACCTTCATATTGTAATACCTATGTCATACCCATGTCATTATACAAATTTAATTCACAAAATCTCCTCATAAACCACATAAACACGCACAATGATGAAGACTTCTCTTGTCGAGCTAAGTTAATCCTGAATGAATCTCACTACACTGTTACACTTTTCCCTATAACTCTTATGATAATTTTAATCCTGTTCATCATTTTTTTCATAAGCGTTTAAGCAGGAAACACAGAGGAGCTATAGCAGTGAATTACTTCTCTCTCTGCCTCACAGCCAACAAAGGATGCTTCAAAGGCTAAAACTCCAGTGACACGCATTTTAACAAATTCCCCACACGATGAAGTCATTTTACTCGAGAACAAAGGAAATTGAAAAAATAAAGCAGTAAAATAAAGTGTGATCATTATTCTTTTCCCATTCTTTTTTTTTTAAATATCTTTAGAGTAGAAAACCATTGTGTTACATTCAGTTGCTTTTATATCACTTTCAGTGCCAAGGCACCACAGGGTGTCAATAGAATTTAAAACAAAGTTAATTCATTTGTTAATTCTAGATGGAAGCAAAGGGTAGAGGTCGAGGGAACGAGGTTTTTAATAGCCAATGCCAGTACCTGTAACTTTAGGCCATTTTTAATAATGAATATTAAACACATGGTGTCTATGAATGAGAAAAACTGATTTAGTTTAATTGAAATGCGAATGCTGCAATGTTTCAGCTGTATTCATCTTCGCCCCCATCACTGGTGGAAGTCATCACAGGAGTGGCACAATAGACACACAGGTTGATGTATCATGCCATCAAAATATAATCACTCCAGACGAGACCTTTGCATGTGAGAATTTCCCTGCAGACAAGACTTCTGTCCAGAGGTTTAATGGCATTAACCCTCAATTAAATGCAAATTAGAGAAACACAGCAACTTTGTTTGCGCTGCGTGAAGATGGAGATTAACCGACATTATCAAAATCTTTTAGACACTGAAGATAAGATCTAAACCCATTCATCTGAAATCCACCTGACAGTCTCACAGTCTAGACATTTGAAAAAAAAAAAAAAAAAAATATATATATATATATATATATATAT
>JAUYWG010000042.1:4086084-4104047 GCA_034779775.1 Enteromius afrohamiltoni
TTGAATACTGCATATTTTTCCTTTATTTTTTACTATGAAAAATAGTAAATAAAAAACTTTATTTTAAACTATGAATTAGCTCACATGACTTCACTCTATACTACTGTTTTTATATCTTTAACCCATTGTTGTCCCCCAACTTCTCCATCTGTTGCGTCTAATATCGACTGTTTAACCTCACGGGATGTTATGATATGATTGGCATTCATGAGGACACATGTTTGGCTGATGGCTGTGTAGGAGAGCGTATCTTCCCTATAGGCGTTGAGGTTGCACTCTGCTATCCTCAGAGGTGGAGTATAAAGAGGAACCTTATGTTCAGTGCATGTGTTTAGCTTGTCCCTCAAATGCATGAAAACAGGAAGAGCATGATCTGTCTGGCTTTGCTCCCAAACAATGTTTTCGGCTCCCTGGGCCTCATGAAAGCATTTCCTTAACCGCAATATATCAGATCCAAAATAGACTGTGAATTAAGCCCATTTAAGTGCTCTTGTGGTGCATAAATAGATTTTCTTCCTTAACCAGAGCCTATAAGTTTTTGTTGATGATAAATGCTGGCTGAATTCATCAACAAACAGCGAAAATAGCACTCATCTTGTCTTTATTGCTAAAAATGCAGTGCAAAAATTAAAAAGATAATTACAATTTAAAATACCTTTTAAAATGTTATTTATTCCTGTGATGCAAAGCATCATCGAACTGTGATTTTCAGCATTATTACTTCATTCTTCATTGTCACATGATCCTTCAGAAATTATTCTAATATATTGATTTGATGGCGAAGAAACATTAATTATTATCAGTGCTTCAACAGCTGCTATAATATTTTTGTAAAAACCAATACTTAAAAAAAAACAAAAAAACTTTGTAACAATTCACAATAGTCTTAAATCTTATCATACTTTTAAACAGTAATGTATATAAAATATATAATAAATGTTTATAAACAAATTGTGTTAATAACCTGTAACATAACTTCTGCTTTTTTACTATAGACTGTCAGTCAAACGCTTTTACTTTATTCATTTATTTTTGGCTGAATAAGAGCAAGGAGAAAAAAACTCTCAGTTTCAGGTCAGTGAACTGTACGAGGATTTTCCAGACGGTTTTATTGCATGTTTTTCTCTGCCCCATCCTGTCACAGATATCATTAAAGAACAGTCTAAAGAGCTGAGAGGCACCCAGAGACAAATCACCAGAGACAGAGCTGCCCTGGAGAGACAGGAGAGGCAAATGGTAAGTGGAACAAAGCAGTTTCATATCAGTCAACTCCCAACTAACCCTCTTTGATTTCTTCTTTAATGCAGCAAAGAATTGAGTAAGCTAATTGATTTCATTTTGCTCACCCTGTCCACCGGTGGCTGACGTGGCCTAAAACTGTTCATGGCTCAATACTCGCGAGGATGGCTTTAACACTGTTAAAGCTCAGAAGACACTAACACCCCCTCCATTTCCGTTAACTGTTTCTATGTAAACATAAAAATGTGCATAATTGCTTCCCAAGAGGGAGGGGTTCTTTTTACTTCATCTTTATTGTAATGAGACGTGGATATGCTTTGTTGTCTATTTCATTTTTTTTAAATGACCTATATTAGAAGATAGCTGCAGGGCGGTCACGTGGCTACAATTTAAAGAGTTTTTAAATGTTAAAAATGTGGTGAGCTGTTTGTGTTTTTTCACTGCTACAGATGGTGTCATATCCGTCAACTGCTGGATAATTATTAGTCACCAGAAGTGGGTCGTACTTTTCGTTATCTGGTTCCTGAAAAGGTTTTGTTAAGCACATCCGTCTGTCACTTTTATTCTAGTTTTTTCGATCCGTAGTGCTGCCTAGTGGCTGACGTGACAATAAAACATCTCTAATAGGCCTGATGCTACAGCTTCATCTCACTCAGCTCTCTATACATGAATATTTATAATGATGGCATGTCATTTTTTATATCATGGTGAAACAGTAAAAAATGCCCTATTCCATCCATTTTTTGTTAGTGACAGGCAAATATGGGCAATGTGTGTGTGTGTTTTGCTTAGCAAGCACCATGTGAGGTGAGAGCAGCACCTGGTCTAATGTGTGTGTCATTAGAGTTCATTGTGTCTAATGTGTCTGTACAGCTGAGTTTACCTGAGAGACTAACATTAGGAGCACACTGGAGAAAACAGAATCTGCTGAGGTAAATGGTAAAAAGAAGAACATGCCTGGATTTAATAATCAATTTTATCATTTGTGCACAACTATTGGAACCAAACCCAACTGCAAACTTACGTATTAATATTTGTTGTCTTTATTTTCTACTTTAATATATTTTAAAATGTAACTTATTCCTGATGTTACAGGTTGAATTTGTAGCATCGTCGCTCCAGTAATGTCAGTGCCACATGAACTTTCCCAAATCATCTTAATTATGCTGATTTGTTGCTTTAAACACATTAATTGGGTAACACTTATATTTTATGGTGTTATAATACAGAGAAATTACCTAATAGGTACTTAGTAGTAGCCGTTGTACTTGTACTTTACATTATCATGTAACTAAGTTATAGAGCAGCCTGTAATTACAGTTTGTACAGCTACTGTTACACATGTTACAAACCAAGTCTGTTACACAGCTACTTAAGTACTATCTTGATACACTTTATTTTAAGTAGCTTACGCCTGTGTAATATTCATTTGAATGTAAATTGAAAGGTATTGCATGTATTTGAGCTGTGTACTAAAGGGTTAAATCAAACTAAGGTGCAGCTAGATAAGGTATAAATACACAGTTTTGATACACTTTGTTTTAAGTAGCTTATGTCTGTGGAATTTAATTTATAATTACATTGTATAAAGTCTGCAACACATATGTGACAATCTTTTGGCCACATAAATAGCTGTGTAACAGACTTGGTCTGTAACATATGTGTAACAGTAGCTGTTACAGTTGCATAGTTACAAACGGTTACATAAGTTAGTTACATGGTAAGTACGTTTTGTTTTAAGTATGTACAACGGCTATCACTAGGTAATTACTCTGTATTATGGACATCTTAAAATAAAGAGTTTTCGTTGATTGTTATTTTTGTGGCAACTGCATTTTTGTGATGAATAAAAAGTTCAGTATTTATTAAAAAGAGAAATATTTTGTAACATTAGAAATGTCTACACTCTCCCTTCTGGGTAGTGTAATGCTTCTTTGATGAATGAACTATTTACACCTCTTTCGCATCATTGGATGAGACTGAAATGTACATGTCAACCTCTCAAAAAGAGTGCTTTGGAAGTGTTTACTCTTTTTGCAATGCCAACCTACTAATGGCTTAATTATAGTCAATTTTGCCAGATCTCACTCGAAAATTAAACAGCCAGGTCTGACAAAACAAGCATAAAAATTGAGCCAAAAGCAGGGTCTGAAAGCTGTTGGGTTTTTAAAAATATCTTAATTTATATTCAGTGGTTTTATGAATTTGTAGGCTAATTAATGACAGAATTTTCATTTAATGTTCTGTAACTTTCAGACGTTTACTAATGTAAAGGAACACAGACCTCTGGGTCTAATCAAGTAAACATGGCACACAGGTTGGTCATGAGCGTATCTGGGTGACTTCTTGTTCTGTTTTAGAAGTCAGAAATCTGTGTGGTTCCAATTATATGTAGAAACAGCCATTGTTCACTGGAAGTCTTTGTTCTAAACAGGAAATGGAAATCAAAAAAATGGCCAAGACTGGAAACCGAGAAGCCTGCAAGATCCTTGCCAAACAGCTCGTGCAGCTCCGAAAACAGAAGAACCGAACCTACGCCGTGAGCTCTAAGGTCACGTCCATGTCCACACAGACCAAGGTCATGAACTCTCAGATGAAGATGGCTGGAGCCATGTCCACCACAGCAAAGGTAAGACATCTGAATGGATCTGAATGACTACCAGATTAGTTATTCCATGGCTGTCTGTGGAGGACTGTTAGTGGGTGCTCCTCATCACAGGCTTCTCCCCCCCCCAATGATGGCTCTGTATTATTCACATGTAGCCCGACGTTCCCAGGAAGTGCTGGAAAAACAGAATCCCTTATGTAGAGAAGATCTTCAAAAGAATCCTTAAACAGGGTTTAATTATGGTGTCGTTAAGGGGCTCCTTATTTCACTGCTATTATTGTAACCCAGTTTATAAAGTTTCTGCACTGCGTTTAGAAAGAGCTCATATCAGGGCAATCTTTACAGTACATGTTGATTCACACTGTCCTCATTACTGCTCATTTAGAGCTTGAACAGAATTTGAAATACGATACATGTTGTTCCTCTGCGGCACTTGAATAAATTGGCTTATCTAATTTTTTATTATTTAGGTTTTTTTATATGATGCCAAACAACTACAAGGGCATTATCAATGTGATTTATATGGTGGTTTTCTTTGGTTTATACAAGCTCTCTTAAGGACTTAAGGAGTTTTTAAATTTTTATAAGTATATAATATAAAGTTAATCCCTGTGTAATTAAAAAAAATAAAATAAAATGAATTATAAGCGAATTTAAGCAAAATGTAACGTCACTGGAATTTAAATTTTTTTTTAGGAGTTTAATAGTTTTTTGTGTGTTTAACTGTATAGTTTTTTATTCATTTTATTACAGCGTCAGTTGTTTCAGAACATTGAATTAAACTAATATGAAAATAATAATTAACTTTACTTTTTAGCTAAAAATATTTTTTATTATTTTAGTACTGTATTTTAGTATTTATTATAGTATACTACCTATAATAACCGTGCTAAATACCTTTTTAAGATAACACATTGATCATTAAGATATGGAAACAGCAAAGCTTTTGCCATGCAATTAGTTTCAGTATCATATGGCATAAAAATCTCAACAACTTGCCTTTGTCTTAAGTCTAATTGTTACACTTTAAATTTTCCATGAGATGTTTAAGTTTGTTCATTTTATCTTTGGAAACACTGTATTGTTGAATAAGAAGGGATGCAAATACACAGTGTGCACTTCTGAGGCAAATCTTATTTGCACCAATCACTACAGGCATGCAGTGGCATCACATAAAATGCAATTTCAGCCATGAGCTGTCTCATGGCTGAACTGCTCAGTCTCTGACTGCTCATTGATGGAGTGTTGTTTTTCTCTCTCATTTCCTCCCACAAAAGATTCAGTCTGTGTGTGTCCGATTCATATTGTATGAGGAAGGAAGCCATTAATATTTCCTCACCTGCTTGTTAATGCATCATGGGATTTGTAGTCAATCATAAGAAGGTAGCTGGTGTAATAGATATGAGATGGGTGATAATGAGGCTGAGTGTAAATAATTCTCTGTAATCAGATAGGACTCTTCCTGTGTGTCTGCCCTGAGGCACAGTAAAACACACTTCCCTCCATGCGACCTATTTTTATGTTCTGTGTCATCTACTTACTGTACTCCCCCTTCTCACCAAATGGTGTGAAGTTGAAATTTATGTTGAGCTGCATTCAAAATGTATTCGTCCGTGGTGGATTTTTGTCAGCGCTTGTGTTATTTTTATTACCATTTTGTGCACCGTAAGGATGCTCTATTTATTCTCTGGGAGTGTGATGGATGGCTTGAACTCTTTCTGTCTTTCAGACCATGCAGACTGTCAATAAAAGATTGGACCCCAAGAAGACGCTACAGACGATGCAGGACTTCCAGAAGGAGAACTTAAAAATAGGAATGACGGAGGACATGAGTAAGTTAGAGGCTGGTTTCGTGGTTTGAGTTGAGAACCAGACATGATGCTAAATCATATACTGACTATGTGTTATATATTGAGTCACATGGTATTTTTTAAATTAATCTCACCACATAATAAGGCATCGCTAAGATAGCAAAATAAACAGGCTTATGAGCACTTCCCATATTGAACTTCACATCATAAGATATTCATCCAGTCAACTTTGGCACATTTTATCTATCGCCTGGCTGAAGCAGCCAAATTTGGTAGATGCCAACCTAGACAGATTGTGTGACATGCTCTCATCCTCAAAAACATGTACAAAACTGCATAAATTAAAAGAAAATATGAATCGGACTACATTAAAACTGACTCACTTGCAACAAGGGCATAGTTTGTGCACACAATGAGTTCTGGGCGGTGAATTATTGGCCACAGACAGCATGAAACCATCCAAATTCGTTATTGTGCAATTAACGGTTTTGGCACTGTGTTGGGTTGCCACTAGTTTTCAGTAGCTAGACCTTACGGCAAAGAAGTTCACCTAGTCCACACTCTAGCCAAAAACCTGTTTATTTATTTTTTTTGGACCATATTTAGTTTTTATGTGCTATTTAGGCAGATTTTCAAAATCAATAATAAACTTAGGATAGTAATGAGTTAAGAGAATTAGTATCACTGACCTGAGATTCTCAGAGGCCCTCATGCAATTGCTAAGTCGTGTGCATAGTTTATAACTCAAAGGGAATGAAATAGTATATAATGCACACGATTTAGCCTACTATAATTCCTGCTTGTCATGTGCAGGGCTCCTTGCAGCTTGCCAGTTAACAATGGCTCTGTGATGCGTGTTAAATATTGCGTGATATTTATCATGCAGCCCTAATTCTGTCATAATTACACACCCTCATGTCATTGCAAACTTGTGCGACTGTTGTTTACATTCAGAAACACAAATTAGAGCTGTCAAGAGCTGTCTGACCCTGCATAGACAGCAATGCAACTGACATGTTCAAGGCCCAGAAAGGAAATAAGGACATTGAATACTCCACGTGATCATAACTTTGTGTAAAATAACACCTTATTCAACAATTCTTCTCTTCCTTGAACATGATAATTCCATTGTTGTCTGTGGAGGATCAGAAAGCTCTCGTCTGGACAGGTCATGAGGGTGAATAATTAATAACGTATTTTTCTTTTTTGGGTGAACTATCCCTTTAATTCAACCTGGATCCTTAAACATAAAGGCCCGGTTTCACAAACAGGGCTTAGCTTAAGCCAGGACTAGGCATTAGTTAAATTAAGATATTTCAGCAGCTTTTACAAAACTGCCTTACAAGAAAACATTACAGGTGTGCTTCTTAACACAGAACAATGACACTGACATGATTTAAGATATGTCAGAGCAATATATTTTTTATCTGAGACAGCTCAAACATGCAATTTAGTCTGGGACTAGCTAAAGCCTTGTCTGCGAAACTGGGGGAAACAGTTCAGACTACCTGGTCTAGAGATGTTTCAGTCAAATTTCACCAGCTTCTACAACTTTCTGTCCTCAGTCAACGATACGCTGGATGAGATTTTTGACGAATCGGGCGATGAGGAAGAAAGCCAGGACATCGTGAACCAGGTGCTGGATGAGATCGGCATAGAGATCTCAGAAAAGGTGAGACGCTTGCTTTCTGTCTGCTCTGTTCTAGCGACAGCCCCAGCGGCGGCTTTCAGCAGATGGCTGGACTCTGGCTGTGATTACTGTAGGCCTTTCTTTAGATTCATGAGATGCAGAATCATTGTATCTGATTACAGCAGATGTGTATTCCCTTGGGCCAAAATGTAATACTCATATTACCATATTCCACAGATTCTTTGTCCTGTTTTTCCCCCAAATAAAGTGCTTGGGCTGTGTTTCTATAGAACAGTTGGGATAAACAGTGATCATATTTGATTGGCGCCACATCTTTTGCCCAAAACAACAATTAAACGGAGGCTTATGCAGCACCAGGTGATCTGTGAAATCTGAAGTTTTACTGCTCTAACAAATGGCTACAATTGTTATTGTTTGGGCAGATGGTAAGAGCCCCCTCAGCAGGAAAGATCCTCCCTGGCGCCTCCCCAGCAAAGTCTAAAGCGGCCACCATCTCAGACGCCGAGATCGAGAGACAGCTGAAGGCTCTGGGAATGGACTAAATCTCTTCACCCTCCACCACCAAAGAGCTCCGAGTCTGAAAAGGGAGTGTATAAGTAATAAATGAAGGAAGAATGTCAACAAACATGCTCTTATCGGAGTATGGCAGTGAGTTACAGTGGTCAGATATATTCAGCAGATTTAGAAAAAAAATCTCTCCAGATCTGCTGCACATATTTAAAGGTGAAGGATGTCATTTTTGCACCACTAGAGGCTCCAAATGAAGCATGATTTGGTGATCTGTTTGGGCGACCAATAGCACAATAGGGGATGGGGATTTTGAAAAGTTAGTGGCCTAAATTGCACACTTCCCTACTATACAGTATGCAAACAGAGTAGCATGTTCGATTTCACAGTATTCACAAAATATTTGAAATTCTGAAGTGCATATTCAGCCTGATCTCACAGAAATTCAGTGGCTAATAAGTACGACCTCACTCATACAAATTCATACGATTTTATGAGTTGCCAGTTCGTATGAATTTGTATGAGTGACCTACACCTAAACCTACCTTTCACTGGGGATCGTATGAGTGAGGATGTACAAATTCGTACAAATTAGCCACCTCGTGAAATATGTACAAATTGGTCGGGAGATAGCATTGGCGTATCGATCCTGTTTGGAGTGGATCTGTGAATAACAACGTAGCAGCACAACTGACAACTTAAGTGTCACATGACAACGATAACACGACGAATGTAGTGCATACTTTTGTAACTTTAAAGGGTGCTATTACTGTGTGTCCCTTAAATGTGTTCAAACACTGGGAGATTTGGTACTGTATGGGATTCCCATGTATTATAGGGCTAATCATGTCAAGTCATGTTAGTTAAAAGATGCTCATTATGTGTATTTCATGTCTTTTTAGGTTATGTATGACTTAAGGAAGTAACAATTTTCAAAGATCGGTTTGGTATAAACTCTTGCTTACATACAAATCATATCTTGCATGAGAATCTTTGTCGATATGATAATGTGATGCAGTCTTTACTTATCAACCAAAATCTACTGATGAAACAACACTAAAGCTGTGGCTTCAGAACGGTCTCAATGGAATAACTTGCCATATCATCATGTTACAAAAATAACAGAATCATTGTTTTTTTTATTTTGAAGAAAAATAATCAATCCTGTGGGATTTCATACTGTGTTTACATTGTTTAATTAATACTTTTAATATCATGAAGGTTTATACATGCAACCAGTAACTTGGTCTTGAACCTCATGATAAGAAGTGATTTTAGTATTGCAGTGACTTAAGGTGAACAATACAGTACCGTGTGAATGAAAGCAGATCTCCTGCTCATATGTTGTTCTGCAACAACTCATTTGTACTGCTGTCTCAGCTGGGATTGTAAAAACCGCAACCATGTCAGTTTCTGATATAACTAGTTCAATTAATGGTGGAATACACTGCAAGACACAGCACTGATTTCTAGAGTTGCTAAAGGTCAAAGTCAGATTTCACAGAAAATCCCATAGTGTATAATGGGTATCATTTTTCTTTTCAGCTTCACCTGTGTACTTCTCAGCACTTTTAAAAATGTTTTTTTCCTCCATTCTAACCCATAGCATGTATATAAATGTACAGTTTATGCTCTGATTTGATTTCCTAATTAATAAAGTACCTTCATATTTGTGAATAACTGGTGTTTAACGTGTTTAAGTACATTGGTACAACCATTAAGAGCTCAGCTGAAAATAAGAGGGTGGCTTGTACTGATCTGTTAGTAGTCAAACTCTTATGAACCTCTACAATTGGCCTTTAAGAGCATTTCATTAAATTAGACATCATTAGTCATAATCATAATGAAACATGGTTTTTAAATAAGGCCTTAATGAGTTTGTGGAGTGACCTTTCTTAAACGAACCATGGTGCAGTCCATTAATTTTTAAGTAATTTAATGTGGTATGGATGTGTGACTGCTGCAAGCGTTTCTGTAGCCTGTAGGACTGAAGAACTTCCGTCCTTCCGTGGAATAGATATGGACAAATCAATGATTTTATTGTTTTTATGTCTTTTTTATTGCATGATTGTTTATGTATAATATATACTGGAAATGTCAAATCCTGCCAGCATTATCCCAGAGTATATTGTATTTATAGCATTATTAGATCACACAGGGCTGTAAGGGATGGGTTGCTGACACAGTCAATGGTAGGAGATGATGATCATATAGATCATGAGCCGTATCTCTCTGCTGAGAGCACTTGCCGGTGAGAGGCTGTGCCGCCTCATTACAACACTGTCAGGAACAATGTAATACTGTAAATAATCCTCAGTAAAACCCAGCAGAGCTCTGACGATTCCACTGCATGACAACCGCAGACAATTAAACACATGCCACATACACACATGATAGATGCTTAATTCTCCCCCAATGAAATGATGTTTGATTATATCTAATAATCTGAATCACAACACACTGAACATGTTGTTAGAATGCATGCGAAGCATGTAATTGACATTATAATGCCTAACAGATTGCTGCCGCGCAGCTAATGACTTGCAGGATCTTATTATAATATGACAAACCAAGCATGACCACATTATTAGTCATTTATTTGGACAAATTTATTATTTCTTTAAAAATTACATGGAAAAAAAGGTTTGCTTGCTTCATACAAAACTCTACAGTGCAATGACACATTTCCAGGATATGCTTTCAGAATATTTGCATATTTTGCTAATATATTACATTTAGATTGGAATGCATTTAAATATATTAATGATTAATAAATTATTTTAAATACTTTCAAAAAATACCAAGATGCTATTCTGCATTCCCTTTCAAGCAATTTTAAATGTTATCTGCAGGACAAAAACAAAAAATCAGTTTGAGAGCAAATACACTTTTATAAAAATAAATAACAAAATGTTTTGTCTTTTAATAGCTTTAAGTTTAAATTAAAGCGAAGAGGTTGCTCAAACTGTTTTATTCATTAAAGGAATTAAACCAAATTTGGACACTAATTTAATGAATGTCACTGGATTGTATTACCTTTATTTTAACCTTTTTGAAATAACTAAATTAAATTAAAATTGTATTTGAGCACTAAAGGCACCCCTAATCTATGAATGTTATAACATGACACAATATCAAACCAGATTTATTTTAAAGAGCAGGTAATATGGTCTTTTAAAGTGACCTAATATTGAGCTTGAGTCCCCTTTAACAAGTTTAAATGTGTCTTAGGTCAAAAAACATTGTATTTTTCCCAAAATGTCCATTTAATATTTGAATCATTTATTAATGATTTCGAAACGGTTCGTTTGAATCAATTCATATTAAGGCCTGTAAACCCCTCCCTTCCATAAACCAACTCTGCTCGTCAATAAATAAAAAAACAATCTGTTTTGATTGGTCGCCACAAATAAGATTTTTCGCAAGGCTTTAACTTGATTGAATGAATAAGCATTGCACGTTTCAAAATAGAAACTGTATTTCTGAAGAAGATTTTGGCAGAGAATGAGTTCAATTCTTCACATCATCATCCTTAGGCAATAAATACAAAACACACTTGCTTTCACAGCATCTTCTTGACATGATGTATACACTGACTAGCGGAAATGTTAGTTGGCAGGTCAGAGTTTGTTCGTATTTCGCGAGAAGGCGGGGATTATGCAAATATGTTACCCAGTGACGTATACCAGTAACAGGCAGAAGGTTCGGGAACGTGACAGCTCGTTAAGGCGATTCGGAGTCGACTCTTTTGAGAGATATCTTTCTTTAGCATGCACTTTTTTGATTAACAACTTTGCAGACTGTTTGCATTGAAGGACAGCTACATTACAAACTGTAAATAAGACATTTTCCAAAAACCCACATGACCTGCTCTTTAACCATTTAAACCTGTGATTCTCCACATTACTTTGATAGGACTCCTGTGTAAACATGAGGAGAACCGCTTTCATGCATCTTCTAAATATGCCTTGACCCTTTTCAAACTTGTCACTTGGTTTGATATTTGATGACACAACATTCAGACATTTTTAAGTGTGTTCAAATACTTTTTCGAGGTCCTCCTCCTCCTGAATCAGTACAATAATCCCACTCACTGCCAAAGGCCGCCGTTGGTTTTTATGCCTGTAGATAATCACACGTCAGCATCTCTGAGACCTGAATCTTCAAGGTCTACAGGGCACGGTCTCTTTGGCCATGAAGGAGCTGTGGTGTAGGCTGGTTTTGACCCTCTTCTCCCTCTGCCGGCGGTTACAGAACCAAACACGCACCACCTCCTTCTCCAGATGGAGGCCCTCCGCCATCCGCACAATCTCCTGAGATGACGGCTTACTCTTCTCCACAAAATTCCTTTCTAAGGCTTCCTTAGCCCCAAGACTGAGGGAGGAAATTAAGAACTAATTAGGCATTAATTAGAGGGAGATGCTGATATAATGGCTTTTGTTTTCCGTGTAGGTTTGGTCCAGATTCCCCATTTACCTGATGGTTGTTCTTCGTTTGCGTTTACGCTCATGCATGCCCATCTTCTCATTAAAAAGAGCTGATGGAAGTCACAAATTAGAATGTTTTCATTAAAAACTCAGGGATAATGGTAAGACAGTGGTAAATCTCACTCAGGAGTGTGTTGACTCACCACCGGCTTGCTCAGCCTCCTCCAGCCACTTTGCCAGGATGGCTTTGAGCTTGCAGGCGTTTTTGAAGCTGAGCTGCAAGTTCTCGAAGCGGCAGATGGTGGTTTGGCTGAATTCAGAGCCATGCACGGCCGCCAGGGCTTCACCCACATTGGTCTGTGTGTAACCTGTCAATCAAAGTAAGAAGTTAGGAGAGATTTCAATGCTTGTGAAAAGAAGTGTGCTTAACTGTACCGATTCAGTGTTTATTTAAAGGAACTCCATGGATGTCCCAGCAGTGTTCTCTTGAAGTTCATCCAAAAATGAAAATTCTGTCAATAATTACTCACCCTCATGTTGTTCCAAACCTAAGACCTTCTCTAAGTTCATCTAAAAAAGTCAAATTAATCATTTTCTATGTGTTGTACTGTCTTGAATGCTTGGTGAAGACTGACTAAATAAAGTCGATATGATTGCTTTTTGCGCACAAAGTTTTCTTGTAGCTTAAAAAAAAGCATAAAATTAAGGTTAAACCAAGGTTATTATAGTTAACGAAAACGAACGAAAAGACTAGAACTAAAGTCTTTACTTCACGCTGCCAGTTTAAAGCCAGGTGTTTGACCCGTATGGCACCACGTAGTCTGTGACGTCACGTGTCCACAGTCTGTCCACGATGCCTCCGGCTAGCGTGATGGCTGCGCGAAAGTCGGAAGAAAGCGGATTATGAGTCCTAGGGCTGTGCGATATATATCCAATGATATATTATGCGCATCTCGTCAATAAAGCCGGTTCTGTAATTCAAATCTAGCGTCTTCTTGGACAAAAGCGAGTCTCTGGAAGTGCCGCGCGCGCACACAGCTGCTCTGTTCAGCGAGCAGATGAGAGGAGCAGAGCTTTTGGTTAAAATATGGGTATTATGTTGCTTCTAACTCGCTTTTACATAGCCATTGTTTATAATTTATACTTGACTTTATCAGACATGCCTTAATTGTAAATCAAGATTAATCCAGATTAACATCTTAAATAGAGCTAGTTTAGAAGGCCTAATAATGGTGTGCATTTCAGTCGCTATTTCACATTCATTCCGTTTTTCTGACAACAGAAAGCATTAAATATATATAAGTGAAAACAGTTATATTATAGTTTTTATTATACAATACTTATTCTGGTGATTTTGATTCATGCACCTGACAAGTGTCCTAATTTACAAAAGGAATAAATAAATAAATAAATAAAACGAAACCAAAGAATAACTAATAAAAACTAAACTAAAACTAAGCAATTTCAAAATATACAAACTAATAAAAACTAGCAAATCTGCCTCTAAAAACTAATTAAAACTAAATTTGAAAACAAAAAGTCAAAACTAAAACTAATGAAAAATCCAAAACTATTATAACCTTGGGTTAAACCACTGATTTCACATGGACTATTTTAATGAAGTCCTTATACCGTTCTGCTGTTGCTGTCTATGCAGGTCAGAAAGCATTTAATCACAACACAGTTTTGTAAAACTCGTTTTGGGAGGAGGGGGCGAAGGCTCTCCCCTATTTTACGATCTCCGCCCATAATTTTCCAATTATCCTATCTTCCTATCAGATCCCTAAACTCGCCCCCAATAAAATAGCCTCTTCCTCTCTCCTTCCTCATCTCGATCTTTGTATCCCTCCTCCTCCCCTTTCTCCTTCATTTGTCCTGGGGGGGACTTCATTTGTCCTTACTCTCCCCTCTCCCGAGCCCTTAGGGCTATTCACCCACCTTCTAACCCTGAGTTTCTCCTCCTTTAACAGCACGCCAAATCTGCTTTGCTTAATTCAAGCCGACAAGCCCGAACTCGTGAAATATCCTAATTTGTGTTTTGAAGATGTATGAAGGTCTTATGGGATTGGAGCGACATGGGGGTGAGTAATTAATGACAGAATTAGGTGAACTATCCCTTTAAAAAAAAATTACATTCAAAAATGTTTGTTCACATGTTCATATAAATATCTTTCGAACTACTTACAAGTTTCATATGTTTGAAAGAACATTCAAAAGAAGGATTCCCATAATATTTAAAAAATGTATATAATCAAACATTCATAACCGTTAATATTTTCTCAAATATTCAGATAACCAAGAAAAACATTTTTTTTTTTTTTTAAATGTTCTGACAAACATAAGCAAAACATATTTTGGCACATTAACAAAATAAAAGGTTTATGTTGAAAAATGCTGACTTTCTGCATCAAGTATTGTCTACTTTTGCAGATTATTCTGGCCAAGAGTTGACAATATTGGCAGAGAGGATTGTGTAAATGACCAAACAAACGTTAAGCAAACAAAATGCAGTTGAATGCAGATAATAGCTCAACAGTAAACACATTAATAACTTTATCTAATACAAACTAAGCAGCTAAGCTAAATAAATGAACTGATATAAGTTCCAGCTCAGAAGACACACCTAGTTTGATCCTCCTCAGTTTGAAGTCGTTAGCAAACTTCTCCAGTTCACGGATCTGAGGTGAGTCCATATCTGGGGGCTCTTCCAGGGGCCGGCTCTTCCTGCGCAGCTCCTGCTTGATGTCTCCTAGGGTGTGTTCGTCTGAGAGCAGGGCCTGGGGCAGCGGCGGTAGACTGTGGGTCAAAGCACAGGAGCCCCCAGCCAAACTGTGCTCTGGGAACTTATAGAGGCGTGGAGCCAGAGCTCCTGCGGGACAGGACACAACAAAGGCTCAAAAGTTGTTAGAGGGAAGGATTACTGTTCAAGATCAAATCTTAGAAAATCTAACCATAATTTATGGTTAAGACTACAACAGACACTGGGGCATTCCTGTTAGTAATACTAAAATTCAAACTGTCAAATGAGATGCTGTGATCTATTTCAGTGAGATATATTTTGGTTATGAATCACCTATTAGAAATGAATAAGTATTGTGAAGATAGTGCATCACAAAATTGGCTTTTGCTATATATTAGGTACACAGAAAAATGACATTATTGCATAATTAAACACAATAATACATTTACTTTGAAATATTTCAGTGAGAAAGAGAGAGAGAGATAAAGCACCGGAAATATTTTTGGATAATAATAATCCAAAGTATTGCATGCATATAATGGGGATATCAATTATTTCTAAAGGTGTCTTTACTGTAAGCTTTACTGTTTTAACAATAAATGGATCTGCATCTCCCTCCAGTGGCGAGATATTTTCAGAGCAATATTGCCTTTGCCTCACTCACAGTATTCAGTTTTTATTATGTTTAAAAGGTATATTTAAATATAGCGAGAATTGTAGAATACCAAAGGCAAGTGAATGTATTTCTAATTTTACATTATATACCATAAACATTTACAAAAACGCATAAACATTAATATTATTTTACGAGTTATAATGCAGTATAGGCAATAAGTTGAAGGCAAAATGTACATTTTCAGCGGTTAATGCAAGGCGCAATTATGAAGGCTGTTTTTCTCTTTTGGACAATTGAAATCTGTTCTGTAAGCGTCACTAAATCTAACGCTAGACAGATGTTATTTCTTACAACAGACACTAGGTGGAAGCACAAACACACTGATCTTAAATCTTACAGCACAATTACACCAGTCATTGTCAAGGATAACCATTTTTTTCCTGCTCATACATTATTTATTCTGACTGACTCTGAACTTTTAAAGTATGGGGACACTGTGTAGTTGTTTTTGCCAGGAGTGAGAAACACGGGGCTGCAGGTTTGAAGTCGAGCACAGGTTGTATACCTTGCAGTGAGTTGGCTCCGTTGACCATGTTGGTATGAGGCACGCTGCAGGTCTGCAGGATGCGGGTCTGGGAGATGCTGGCAGAGAGCATTTCCTGTGCTGGAGACACACACACACACACACACACACACACATCATTACCACACGCGCGCGCGCGCATAAGCTACATCCTATAATTTTGGGTGTGCTTGTGATGTGCAGTCATGCATATGCACAGAAGAACAATACTTGAATCGCCTGCGTAACCTGACGTACCTGCCATCATGCCGTAGGTGGTCTGCTGGTTGCTATAGTGACATGGGGGCATTGGATAGTGCAGGCTGGCTGACGCGTTGCCCAAAGCAGAAGTGGACAGGTGCATATGAGAGCGTTTGGACGACTGGACCAGTGGCAGACCTGAGGGAATAACACTAATAACTATGAAACATCGGAGATACTGTAGATAAGAAGAAAGAAGCAGAAATAGCTGTGAAAAATGTTTTGAAATTCAAATTTGTTTTATTGCATGACTGTGAACAATGCTAAATTTCTAAAGCTTGCAATATGTACAAGAAAAATAATAATAATAATAATAAAACAAGTTAAAACTAATAGAAAATATTATAATGTAATTTAAACTTAAACAGTGTAATTATAATGTGTTAAAATATGATACACAGTGTTTAAGGCTTGTAATACAGTTCAAATCAAAATTTTACATTCACCTTGCAGAATCTGCAAAATGTTAATTATTTGACCAAAATAACATTTACATACACTTGATTCTTAATTCTGTGTTTTTATCTGGATGATCCATAGCTGTTTGTTTTGTTTTGTTTTAGTTCATCAGGCCTTTGCTTGTCTTGAACACTTGACCGCAGTTTATTTAGAAAAATTAGGGTAAATAGAATGAAGTATAAATATTTTTCTCCCATTTAGTACTGCCATTCAGAAGCTGCAGATGATACATACATATTTCCCAGTAAACAGAGTTCAATATAGCCTACTCTGAGCTTTAAATTGAAAAAGTTTAAGATAATGCATAGTTTATTCTTCTGGAGTGTCAGAGCGTTTGAACTTTCCGTAATAGCTGCAGGGGTCCCTGAATTGTCCTCCATACACATAAAAGCTGCTGGATTTTCTTAAAAACAGCACTGTTCTTCTGTTCAGCACAAACAAGGGACTTACAACTAAAATAAATCAAATAAGCTGTGAATCATCCAGGAAACAACACAGAATGAAGAATCAAGTGTAAACTTTTGAACAGCCCATTTTATCATTATTTTTTTAAATGCAAAATATCTTCTTCAGGACAGTAACACCATGCATGTCTTCATATAAAGTGTGTAACACAGCTCTCAGTCAATGAAAACTCCTTGCAAAGTATTAAAACTGAAAGCGCACAGTGTATAAAGTTATTGTATCTGAAATAAAATAGTCGACTCAATAATTAGATTGAAACAAGTCATTTTTTAATACGAATCTCAAGCTGTTTTATGTTGCATCAACATGAGGTATTAGCATATTGCCTGCCCACTCGTTGGTCTTTTCAAGGTGTTCCAACATGACCAATTCATACGAGGTGCCAAATTCAGACTAATTCCTACGACCTCACTTGTTCGATTTTGTACGATTTGTTTAAAATCCTATGCAGGGAGGTTTAGGGGTGGGGTTAGGTTTAGGTCATTCGAACAAATGTACAAATTGACTACTCGTAAAATACGTACGATTTAGAAGAAAAAGAGTAACGCTGTACACAAACAGCACTGTGCTCACAAACGCTGCTTTATCAAGCATTACAGACATGAAGAAATAAAAAA
>JAUYWG010000042.1:4104147-4118134 GCA_034779775.1 Enteromius afrohamiltoni
TGATGGACGCAGGTTAAGCCCGCCTCCCAGAAGGCGGGTAGTAAGGTAGCTTGGCCAGACTAAGCTCGTATGAGCTTTATAGTCGCGGAAGCCAGACTAACAGTTATGCTAAGAACAGTAAAAATACATTTATGACATTAAAACAGCGAACTCTGCTAATGCACATCAGGCAGTTGTTTCATTGATAATTTAGCTTTGAATTTGCCAAGCACTGCCACATTTCCTGAACCTCACTGCGTCTGTGCAGAGGTGACATTTACACAAATAATTCATTATTGCAGTAATAACGAATACCAGATTGTATAATTCCTTCCTTCATTAGATGCATCTGAAAATAAAATTAAACTAACTTAATGAAGGAAAACAAGTATGTAAATACAGATAATAGTTCATAATATGCAGAGTGACCTCCGGCTGTCAGAGCCGCACAGAACATTCAATTGAATTTGGTTCAGATCAGAGTAAACCCGTGGGTGGTAATCAAACTCAACAAGCACCGCTACATCTTTCAGAGACCAGCCTCCACTAACACTCATGTCAAGATGATGGCCGGCCTTGTTCAGCAGTGCATGCACAAGACTGGCATTGAAATGATGCGATCAACCTTTGATCCCTTGTTAAAAACACCCATTGCTTTATCCAGGGCCCCAGCAGTTAAGTGCTCGGGTACACTATATCAGCCACATTATGATACATAACTCTTCAAACTTTAGATAGCTGTAAACTCTGACATCCCCAGCCACTTCCCGCAGGTGTAAGCAGGGCTGAGTTAACAGAGGGCATATGTGCATGAATAGAAATGCCAAAACATTTCATTTGAGAGTTTTGCATCTTCTGGCTCAGAGCCGGAGTTAAATAGCACAGTTCAGTAATTATGCATAAGAACTATTATTTACTATGGCAAACAATGAGCAGAGATTTGACTCAATTCATTGAGTTTCTGACAAGACTTTCGCTAATGCTCTCTCGCGTGCAAGACAAAACCAGGACAAAATAAGTACGTGATAATTTAGCCATCAACATGTCAAACTAATAATACGTCTGCTTTGATAATTATCTGCGGAGAAGTAACAGCTGTGCAAATTGAGCTGATTAGCCACGTCTACATCATTTTGACTTATTTCAACAAATTATTGTTTGTCTTTTCTCGCTCCCTATAATGACTGTGAGAGGTTTCACTAAAACCGTCTGACAAAATATGCGCTACCTTTCAAAAATTTGGCTAGAGTTAGCTAAACTTTTTATACAGTATAATCTGAGTAGTTTTAAGATGCATCAAACTGATCATAAGTCACAGTAAAGACATGTTACACTCTTAGAAATACAGGTACAAAAGCTGTCACTGGGGCGATACCTTTTAAAAAGGTACACTTTTATACCTATTCGCTTCAAATATGTACTCTTTAAGTAATAATATGTACTGTACCTTTAAGGAAATATAGTGCATATGGACCCTTTAGGTACAAACATATACCTTTCGGGAATGGTGTACAAAACATTTATATTGCAAATAAATTTAGTTGTTTTGAACATTGTATTCATGCAAGAATCCTGAAATGTTCAAATAGAGTGTATTTTTTTGATTCTTCTTCTTGTTTTACTAAAATAAAGGCAGCCTCGGTGACTAAAGAAACATTTTACAAGCTCACCTGCTTCTCTGAGTTGGATTGCAGTAGAATACGTGTTTCTTATATAAAAAAGACATTGTATTATATTTTTGATTTAGTTATATTTCTCCAAAAACATTTCCCTTGAGATATAGAGATGCGATCTCCGGAAAGGTCACTTCCTCAGAGTGAGAGTCAGACAGATTGTGAGTGATGACAGCAGCGAGGACTGGAGATAATATCAAATAATATGTGAACTTTAGGGTCATATAGACTAGGTCGAAAGGACATCCGCTTACAGTCCAGTGTCTCTCTCTTTCATCACCTTGTGCTTTTTCTGTGTTTTTCATGAAGCCTCTAAGGAAAGTATTCCCAGTGGACAAACGCTGTCAGAGACTGATCTTCACTGAGCTTATTTCAGATGTAATGTTTGTTTCATTTAGTTTCAGTTGGGGGTTTTTCCACTCAGAAATGTTTCATAGAATATTTATTCAGCTAGGATGAATCCATTTGCTCATAAGTGACAGAAAAGTCATTTATAATATAAAAAACACTTCGAGTAAATACTGTTCTTTAAACTTTCTGTTCATCAAAGATGCAAAGGATGCATTCGACTAATCAACAGTGGCACAAAAGTCATTTATGATGTCAAAAAAATATTCAAATAAATGCTGTTTCTAACTTTCTATTCATCAAAGAACAATACATTTCACACAAAAGTATTAAGCAGCACTGTTCTGAACAGGCAAAATTATTAGAAATGTTTCTTGAGCAGCAAATCAGCATAATAGCATGTTTTTTTAAGGATCATGTGACACTAAAGACTGGAGAAATTATGCTGAAAATTCAGCTTTGATCACAGAAATAAATTACTTTTCCAAATATATTAAAATAGATAACAGTTGATAATTTTACTGTTTTATCCGTATTTTTGGTCAAATAATAATAATACAAATAATAATATAATAAAATGTGTTGGTTGTTTCTTCACATAGATATTTAATTCAATATTATTTAATGTTTCTTAACTTTTTTACAGTTGAATTTTCTTTGCACCAAAGGTGGAATTATTATTATTATTAGCGATGGCAAGTATAAACATTTTACAAACCCCAAACCATTGAACTGTAGTGTGTGCGCATTTAATTAAATTCATAACTTGAAATCTATAATTAATTATATTAATTAGTATTTGATTGATCGTTCTCAACTGGTTTTGTTTCCAATTAACTAAACATTGCATTATGATAGAGGAGGAAAACGGACAATTTTGTAAATAAATAAAAGCAGAATCGTACCAGACAAACACATGGAACAAATACTGGACCAAACATTGCATTAATATCATAGCCATATGACAGATGGGTTTGCACCAAAACAGTTTTGACACCAACAACAAAAGATACAGTAAGCAATTTCCCATGCATTATTGCCTAGTTCTGTACCGCTGTACAGTTAGGTGCATTTTAGGTGTATTAGCATTTAGTATGACTTTTCCCCCTCTTTCTCAGAAGGGAAGCACAGTGTGATCGTCTGAGAGCATGAGACGTACCTGAAGGCACCATGTTGGCAGTGTGGCTGGTGACGGGCAGACAGTCTGCGGCTCCGTTGTGATGATGCATGAGCAGAGGGAGAACAGCCGGGTCTCCGCTCAGAGCACTGAAGGAATCGCTGCTGCTGCTGAAGGCCTGGCAGGTCATGACTCTAGATGTTCACCTGTGTGCCATGAGCAGGGCGTGTGCAGGTATTTATACTGAGCCCCCTCAGACCCCCCTCGTACATGTTAATGAGCTCTTGTTGTTAGCAAACCATGACGGCCCTCTGAGGCAAAGCTCTGGTAATTAGGGCAAAGAGGTGCAATCTGATACTGTCCATTTCCACTTCCAACAAACACCAGCGGACAGCTCTGACAAACCACGGCTTATGGGACTTAAGATTAATTAGCCATTGCAGGATGTGTTTACATTTAGCTACATTTTAGATGCAATGAGGGAGTGAGTCATTGAATGTATGATGGGAAAAAGGAGTGCATGAGTATTAAGAAAACTACATGGTATTACTACTTTTAAAATATTTAACCATAGTAAAATAGGTTTTGAGAAGCCCATTCAATTATTTATATTTATATAAATAGCATATAATTTTTTTATTCAATATTATATATAATATATTATATATAATATAATAAACTTTTGTTGTTTCTTTACATTTTTATACATATTCAATTAAATATTTTTTTATTTCATAACAAGTAATATAGTAAAAAAAAAGTGTAATCAATTAATATTTTAATAATATTTTCTCTGCACCAAAGGTGTAATTATTATTATTATTATAGTATTATGCTTTCTTATTTTGCCTTCACTAGCTCTAAAGGGAACTACACAAATATGCTTTACTACAAATAAAGCAAAAACATTTTATTGTTTCAATTAATGTGAAGTCATAAAATATTATTAATGTATTAATGTAGCTGAAGCATTAATTTTAGATTAAATAAAGAATTTTAAAATGCTGATGGATTAAATAATGTCAAACTGTTGTAAAAAATCACATTCAAACAATTATTCTTTCTTTAAAAACTAATATACCTGAGTGAGCTGCACTAATGGGGCATGTTGTCACAAAAGGTCAGTGTGGGCTCAATAAATATTTAAAAAAAGAGCGTGATTATTATTATTATTACTATTGTGTTGCTTTTTTAAGACATCAAGATACATGCTTAATTGTCATGAGCCATACATAATTCTTCTTAAAAGCACAAAGATCATTTATCAACTAAACTAAGGTCATAAAAAGAATAATTAGTGTAGCTGAAAATTTGAGATTAATTAAAGCATGTCAAAATGCTGATGAATTACAGAATGTCAAACTGTTTGAAATTTCATCTCAAGAATTCTAATACAATTAAAAAATATATATATATATGACAGCTCCTGTCAGTGTGATATATCTGTGAGACATTTGTTCTCATGAAAGCAGAACAATGTCTCATTTGGTTTGCTGAAACATGATTTGGCTTGATTCCACACATGCGTGAATGTTTACTTGACCGGAGTGTAGCTGGCCATCTGGTCGCTGGACAATTAGTTGGTGTTGTGTGTGTGTTCTGGCACATTCATGTGTTTGTCAAAATAAGCTCCAAAAGCCCTTGTCTTGAGACAGAGATGTTGTGACTTGCTTTATTTGTGATCATCTAAATCACTCTGCTTAGCTGAGCAGGTGCCCATCTGCAGACTCAATAGTTACAATAGGTACAGCACAATAGTTCACTTCAACACAATACTGGGAGTTTTTGTGTCTGTGCCGGAATGACAAATTAATTGCCTGAAGACTAGTCTTCCTTTGCATACTGAGGAGGATGTGGGGAATTTGTAAATTGTTGCATTGCAGCCTGTATGTTTTCTTTATTTTCTTCAGCCATCTCACAAACAGTGGCTGATTAGTAAGTATGGCAGAATGAAAATTAGAAAGGTCTCAGTCATGAATTTGAGTGATGGAAATGCACCATTATACATGAATGTCATGAAATGTCGTGTAACTTTTTTTTTTTTTTTAACGAGACCTTCCTTAACTTTCTAGGTTGTCTATAAAAGACTGTTAACTGATTACTATGTAAAAAGGTTAGGTGAATCAAAAGAAAGTGGTGTTTATGCATGCTCCCACATTGTAAAAAACATTATTAGTAAAATTTACTGTAAAAAAAAAACGGCAGCTGGGGTTACCGGAATTCGACCATAAAAAAAATACAGTTACAACATTTTAGGTTTTATGGTTTTAGGTTAAATTTACTGTTAAATACTGTAATGTTAATATACCAACCTATTAAAGTGCTGAAATTTGTTTTGTTAAAACTAATAACCACCAAAAAGCAAGTGATGAGAAAGTCACATGATGAACCAAAGCCCATCACAATCAGCTTATAAAAATGAGCATAAGGTGCTCTGTGTCATTCACACAAACACTAAACACCTTCATTAAACTGAAATATACAATAAACATTAATTTAACAACATTACATGTAACATACAACCCTAATAAACATAACTGATAAGAAAAACTAAGAAGAAACATACTTATTTCAAAGAAAAAACATCAAATTCAGGCAAAATTTGAAATGCGGGAAGTTTACTGTTTTTCCCTGTAAATTTTAGGGATGCTCCGATACGGATCGGCCGATATGTTTGCTCAATTTGTCATAAAAGCCAGTCCTGTAATCAGCGGTAAATGTCATCATTCACTGGCCAGATGCGCAAAACCATGTTCATTATCAGCGTGGATTTGCGCAGCTCGTCAGTGAACAACGCCTGTGTGTAGTCTATACGGCTCAATGTGAAATCACACATACAAACATAATAAACACTTTTTTTCTCCATTATGCTGACTGTGGTAACCAGGAGCAGTCCCGACGGATGTCATAGGACATACGGTATGCGTCGCGCAAGTGCCTCCGGATAATGTAAGAGCAAAAGAAGCAACTTTGCTTACTTTAGCAAAGGATAACCAGTCTCCTTTTGGACCTTTTCCACCGCAGGAAACATTTTGTAGTACCTGAACTAATTGTGGAACTACCCACTTTTTAGTGTGTTCGCACCAGAGAAACTAGGAATGATTTTAGTTCCAGGAACTAAAGAACTAAAGAAGAAGAAGAATTAGATCCTACTTCAGAGTAAAAAAGTACCTGGATTATCGGTGACGTAAGTTTAAGCTGATTGGCTAAACGCATACGAAAACGCCACGTGAATGCCCAACCTGATCTCACAGCAATTCGTACATATTTGAGATGCCAATTCGTATGAATTTGTGCGAATGACCTAAACCTAACCCCGCCCCTAAACCTACCCGTCATGGGGTTTTAAACAAATTGTACAAAAATCATGTGAGTTTGTACAAATTAGCATGAATTTGGCACCTCGTACCAATACGTACATCGTGAGACTGTGTTGGAACGTCTTGCAAAAATGACATCACTGTTAACCAGCTTACTGTATGTGTCAGATTTATGCACCTGTTTTATGTTTGTCTATGTGCCAGTGTGTGTGTCTAGTTTTTTCCCTTGTGTCTTGTACAGTATGCCCATACTTGGCTTTCTTCCTGTTCTTGTCCTTATTGTAATTATGTGTTTAATTAATTAACACGTCTGCCCTTAAGCACAGTGTTTTCAGTCCGAGTTGAATGTTAATTCTGCTATGTGTGCATTTCCATTTGATAAAGGTGCTTCAGTAATATTAAGGTGGTTTGAGCCAATGAACCACTTTTGGGGGTATTTAGCACTATTTTTTTAGTGTAGTGTTTGTAGCAGTTGCAACTAGTCAGATTTCTTTGATGCAATGAAATTACAATTACAAGATTTTTTTCATTTTGAAATTTTCCATTTTTAATTTTTTGTGTGTGGTGTTGTCATTTTTATTCGTTTTATTAGGTAAATATACTTTAAAAATAGTTTTTTAAATTTTCAAATTAAACTAAAGAATAATGAGAAATAGATCATTTAAATGAAATAATCATTTGTTTGTTTTGTTTTGTTTTTTATAATATCACACATTACCAGGCTGCTCTGTGCCAGCCAAGTCACAGCCATTGAGAGGAACACAAACACATGCTTTTTTTAGCTATCAGTGAAAACCTTAGTGTTTTTCTAAGAGCTACCATGAATGTCTTATTTTTGGGATCAACCTAATTAAATGACTAGTAATTAAATAACTAAGAAATTAATTATCATTATTAAAAAATGATAAATTATTATTATTAACAATAAATCAGTCTGATTTGTAACTGCAGTATTTAATGCGACGGCAGCTTCCAATCCTCCGGCCTGTCAAAGCAAGTGACCAATGGAGGTAAGAGCAACACATGTCCCAAGTGAGTTAGTGTCTGCTCTTAAAATAACCCCTATTGTAGCTACAAGCCTCTGTCGTGATGGAGGGTGTAGCTGAGAGAAAGAGAGAGAGAGAGAAGGGAAGCCTGGTAAATACAGGCTTCAAGCACAGGATTAAGGGGAGCGTGAAGAAGACCCTTTCCCATGAGAATGAACAAAGGACATGTGATTTGAAGAAGTAAGACCATGTTCATTACGTCTCTGAGGTAAATCCCTGCACACTGAGTCCTCGTAGCCTGCCAGAGTAACCAAGCACGGCCGCACAAAGCCCCTAAACGTAATTAATGCAGGGAGCATGAGCTGAGGACCAGCGCTCGGCCCCTGCACCTGTCCTGACCGGGTCCTGGTCCCAGCCTGACACACACACACACACACACACCTCAGACACTGATCCAGCCCTGCAGTGGGAACATGACCGTCACACACCTTCTCACAGGTATCACATCCGTCGCGCACGACTCACATGTACTGTACACCTTCCTAATTCTGAAAATGTGTGTGTGTGTGGAGAAAAGTCCTTATTGATTAAACTGGTGGGTCACGACCCCTAAAGGGGTCACAGACCTGTTCTGATAAGGTCAGGGGCAATCAGGAAATCTATGAAAACAATAAGATCTAACTGATGGTTAATAAATAAGATGTTAAAAAGGAAGACAAACACATTTTACATTTTATTTTTCTTTCTCTGAGGTATTCTATTAGTTACATTATATTATATTAAAGGGGTCAGTAAGATAGCTTTAATGTTTTCTTTAAAAAAACAAAACAAACTTATGTAAACCCAGTCTGCATTTATCTGATTAAAAATGCCATAAAACATTGTAATATTGTAAAATATAATTATATTTAAATACATAAAATATGGTATAAAATACCCTGGTCAATACCGTGGTCTGGTTAGTGCGGCAGCTACAAATGAAGCTAATGATGAGTAATGAAGTTGGTCTCAGGTTGTAGTGCTGTGGGATGTGTTTCCAATGTGTTTCACGTGTTTATTTGTGGTGACCCGCCACAAAATCAAAACTGACCGATTGTCCAAAAGGTTGAGGTGGCGTGCGAATTCAGATGCGACATGCTTTATTGGATGGTCGAAGAGTAAACCGGCAGTGTCACAATACCGGCAAACTGGAGCAGCGTAGACAAAGGAAATCACGCTGCATCCAGGAATCAAAAAACAATCAACAAACCATAAATCACACAAGAACATCCGGGGCATTATATACACGTAGAACAGGGCGTAAACAATAAAACACCAAGACAACCAATGAGGGGTGGAGACCTGAGTTTGTGTGAACACAAAAGGTTTGCTGAGCGCTGGATTGCCATCCCCTGGGCTGGTACATCCAGTGAACTGTGACAAAATCAAACCGAAATATCACTGTATTTCTGAAGGAAAATGTCATATTCATTTCATCCTGCATATAAGGCAGCGTTTGTAAGCTCAGAGCTGTCTACAGCCGTTACTGGGGAAACGTTTCTCGTGCTCAAAGAGAATGAATTAGTGTTTTAAATAAATCTGATTTACACAGCGAACTTATTTTGTTTGTTATGATCTATTATAATCTATTGATTCTATTTGGATGTGTACCGCAAGGGCCACAAAAGCATGCACGCACAGTAACGTTTGTTTTTGTTGTCGTTGATACCATCTATATATATTCATAAAATTTTAATAAGGGGGTTATTTAAGTCATCATTACTCCAGTCTTCAGTGTCACCCTTCAGAAATCCTCCTAATATGCTGATTTGCCGTTTAAGAAAATTTTTTTCAGTATCATCACTGTTTATGGAAACTGATGCTTTTTATTTTTCAGAATTCTTTGATTTATAGAAAGTTATTTCAGTTATTTAATAGTTGCTTTTGTTTGTATTCATAATGCATAATGAACAAAATGTTAAAAAATATTAAAATATAAAATTATTATTTAAAAGTTTATTGAACCAAAAATTTGAACAGTATTGTTATTTGTTTTTATATCTATTGTGTTTGCAATTTTATATTATATATATTTATCTGTTCATATAGATAATTATATTATGTATCTATGTATGTATATATACATGCATGCAACATCCAGAAATATTTATTTATTATTAATTTATTCTGTAAATATTTAGTCCACTATTTATTTATTGTATGCTCAATTTTGGTAAAACCTGGTTAACAAAATAAACTACCAATATAAATACTTGCATTTTCCTTTTCAAATGTATAGTAAGCAAGTTTTAAATGATCAAATTCTAATTATTCACTATGCATTAGGAAACATCTATAAATTCAAATCTGAAGTCAGGCAGATCAAGCACGGAGCCCGCGGTCAATAGGAAATTAAGGAAGAGACGAGCCGTTGTTAATTACATTGCTGAACAGCCATTACCCCTGGTTTTCACTCTCACAGCGATGAGAAATGCTAAATTTGTAATTCTGAAATTTTGTAATTTCTCTTTGAGTCTTTAGACAGGAGCTCGTAGCTTGTGTTTGTTTCATGCACATTAAGCATCTGACTTGGGCTGTGATGAATGTTATCTGCAAGTAAACAGGCCAGAGCTCTGGAGCAAAGCAAGCGGCAGCTCCCAGCCCTAATTTCTTAATTCATTATGCAAACATGATCTATTGCCGAACCCAGTGTACTGATGAATATCAAGAGAACCTTATGTTTAAATCCTGAAACATCTGCCGTGTGGGATCAGTCATTCAGACTTCAATGCATAAATACACCAAACCGACGCAATAAAGGTAATTTCATCAGTATATTCAACATTAGCCCTTGCTCTGAAAGGTTAAAGCAGAAAACCAGCTTGCTAGTCGCCGCAGCGGTCCACAGGGTTTTATCAGTTTTTAGTACTTCTTTGCAGTTCATTAACACATGTAGTTAATGAATTGCATATTTTAAGATTATATAAATGCATTTTTATTTGATGCACTGTATAGCAGTAAAGATACGCTGCCACTCAACCAGGATTTGTACCTTATTTACCTCCAAAGGGTGCATATAAGTAGCTATTTAGGTATATTAGTATATTATAATTATCTAAAATAATCATCACTGAACGCATTGTGTGCAATATGTATGTTTTTACATTGTATGTACATATAAAAAAAACAAAAAACTATATTATACTGTTGATCCATGCCTTACCCTTATCCCACCTCATTAGCAGCAAAAGTGTTTTGCAAGACAATATGAGCACAATAAGTACATCGTACTTATTTTTTGATACAAGTACATAGTTGATGCCACGTAATATAAAGCGTGACCCATTTCAGTACCTAAAATCTTCATATTAGTATTTTAATTGTACATATTTGTACTTTTTGAGAAGAACCCCTGGTGGACAGCTTTTGTGCCTTTATATAAAATGATATATAATAGTTTTATAGAAATTATTTCAAGCTGTGTATTTTGCATAATATGGTTTGGTATAATATTACTTTCATTTATTTTCACTAAAAGGGCCTTTTACTGATTTAAAACAAAGAGCACAGAAGATAAACATGCTGAATAAAGTGACTTCTTATTTTATACAAAATGGGGAAAAAAAGTACGTACCTTTCAAGTAGAACCTGACTTTTTGTTCTCTCTGTATATTTTTCCAATGGCCCAAAAAGCATCCAAAAGCTTTCATCGGTACGACTGAACTCGCCCAAGGCAATGCATTGATCATTTCTCTAAAAAACAAGTATTCAAATAAATGTGATGTTTTTAGCGGAGCTCCACCTGTATGAAACTCTCTCTCTCTCAGCCTCACATCTTCATCAACCGTAAACGTCGGGTTGTGAAGTTTTAAATGTTTACTTATGCAGCTTCCAAATGCTTCATTCATACCTTCTCCATTTTCATCATGTGTCCAGTCTGTGCACTTTACAGCATTCGGCTCTAAATATTGATATTTGTGAGTCAATAGCAAGTCAGCCTTAAAATAACGATACATTTCTTTCACAATTTCTTATTTCACCCGCTGATGCATTTTCATAACGTGCGCTGAAGAAATACAGATTTTGTATTTTTTATGATAATGAGCAAAATCAGTGCATATGTAATGCGATGAATGGTGACAAGGATGAAATTCACAGCAAAATCGATTACATCCACATAAGATGGAAACATTTAGAAATTGTTGGTAACTAAGCAACAGGCTGAGCAAGGAATGCTTGCTGCTGTGGATGGAAGATACGCTCTGCATATCATGCTGCTGTCTACTAAAGCACACTAGATAGTAACCTATCTGCATTTTATTTTTTAAGGAGTGGACAAAAATAACCGTGACAGATATTTATAATGCACCGGGTTTTTCCGAATATAAAATTTGGGGAAAAAAAAATTTCATTTATCCAGAAAATGTCTTGTTAGGGTAGATGACCTTCAGAGACAGACAGCAGGTAAAAGTGGTTCAGTCACAGTAATAAATGCTTTCCCAGACATTGTCTACTTGTGAACCTCAAAAGGATACTTCAGCACAGAACAATGGCCTTTCATGTCCTTCAGAAGATTCAGAGCACTCAACAACAGTGCCCTGTGCATAACCTCAATTCACTGACACACACATCTGCTGTTGAAAGTTGCTGTTATTTCTTCCTGTATATACGGACTGACTTATTTTGTCATTTAGAAAAAAAGAGTCTCACATACTGAGATACAGTTGAGGATCTTTACAATTATAAGTGTATCTGCATGTGCAAGACCAAAATGTATTGTATTATTAATTATTTTACTCATATTGTGTGTGTGGATAACCTAAAAAGTTCATTTGAGAGTTGTTAATATCAGAGGCCACCTTTTTTATTTTTCATCTTTTTTATCAGAGGCACCATGGCAGGATGACATGGAGCTGCAGTCGAGATAAGATATGAGCAAAGAAAGGAACACTTTTAAATAACTTAGTAGTTCTTCATATACTGCAAGTGTAAGATGTGTTACTGGTCACAGATTCTGTAAAGAGAAGAAAGGTTCAAATGCCAAACCATACAGGTATATACATACATACAAATAAATAAATAAATGCATTTGGTAACTCTTTATTTTGATCGTCCGCTTTAGACATATAAGACATGTCAACTAATTCTCATTAATTTGATGGCTACTAATAAACTACATGTCTGCTAACAGTTAGGGTATAGGTTTAGGGTTGACAGCACTACTTTCTTTCCTTTATTTATTACAAACTGTTGAAGAAAATACATTTATTCAGAAATCACTTGTACATTTTACAGTTTATTGAACATAATGTGCAATCATAAAAACTTAAATAGTAAGTTTTATAGCAAGTTTTATGTACATTATTTTGCATCTAATTAATGTTTATTGCATTATTTTAGTGTCACACGTGTTACTATGATAGGTGTTTAATATTTGTGTTTTTTGTTTACTAATGGTGAGTTTTGATTTATTGTGTTCTCATCACCACCTTGTTTTTGGTGGTTGTTAATGAAATGCCGTGTTTTAATTAAATTTAAGTGTAATCTATCATAACCTAAAACTTTACAAAAGTACAGAATCACCCTATTTGGTCCCACGCCATATTGTGTTCCTAATAACTGTGTAGGATGTGTATGTAGTACGTAACTACAGGGTAAGTACACATTGGTACATAGTATCTAAAGCTGTAACTACTACAGTTCTGTAACTACACACATGTAACAACCATCAGAATGGTATATGTTAATACTAATGTCTAACAGGACATGGTAACAACATTTTTTTCACTTCACTCATGTACTCAAGTACTCATGTAAAAGGAATTATGCAACTACATTTTGTAACAACAATATGTATCAGAGTAATTGGCACAGGGGGTGGAGATGGGTAGGTTTAGGGATATGTAAAGTGCATGGAGTTGGTGCACCACTGTAATAGCAGTGTACTTACATGGTATTTAATACAAATACTTAATATAAAGTGTAACATTCTGGACTCCAACCATGATTTTTATGTAAAGCCTAATTTACTGGCCGCTGATGTGTAACATCTACTTTCATTACCATAAAGTGTTGTTACCAATGTCTTGTTTGTCACAAAGCACAGAACAAAATATTCATTTGCAGATGGGAGTGATCAAACAGCAGGTGACAATGAGAATCAGGGGTGCACGAAGGTATGGGAGACGCAGTCCAGAACATACAACAAAACTACAAAAAGGAGCCCTCTGGGGTCTGTCTGGGGTATACTGTGACACTACCCTCTCTTAAGGAGCAGCTTCCAGACACTCCACAAAGTCTTTAAAGAGTTCAGGAGGGAGGTGGAATGGAGGCAGCCAGGTACATGTAACAGGAGAGGGCCGCCAGTGCAAGGGGCCAAGGGGACGCCGGCAGTGCAGGAGTAGATTCAGGAATGGATTTTATCAATTCACGGACTGGGGCAGGCTCTGGGGTAGACTTTGAAAGCTCCTGGTACGGCTCTGGTACGGGCTCAGAGGATTTTGGATCTGGCTCAGAGGATTCTGAGGCTGGATCCAGCTCTGGATTGGGCTCAGAGGATTCTGGGACTGGATCTGGCCCTGGGGG
>JAUYWG010000042.1:4139070-4153570 GCA_034779775.1 Enteromius afrohamiltoni
CAGTCATGGTACTAAAGAGCCCCACATGAGCTCCCACCACTTACAATCCCTGCTGGTCCTGGGACTCGAACCCTCAAGTCTTTATCCATTAGGCCACGCATTTTAAAATGATTTTTAGATGCTGTAAATACATAAGTATTGTATATTTTACGATTTATACAAAAATAAACACATGTATGTTTGTTCAAACCGCATTTACATACTACTCAAACTCTCATGAAATCTTGCTGGCTTTTCAAATACATCCAAACATCATCCCTTAATACAACAAACGGGATTTAACACCAGCAGGGTTATGACCAATCATCACTGACGACAGTATTGTTGCAATGCATCAAGTCTGAACAAGCAAAGGTGTGAATGAGCACTATATTTTGGTTTGTTCTCCACACAAACCTATCACAGGACTTCAGGAGACTCGAGTCATATAGAAATTGATACTTAGATGGTGGTCCGGACTGGATTCTCATTCACTTTCATTATATGTAAAAGAGTAGCGAATACATGATTCCACATTACTCCTTTTATGTTCCACAGAAAAATTCATGCACTATTCAGGGCTGAGTAAAAGATGGCAGAATAATCATTTTAATGAAGGTCATGCTACCGTATCTCCCCAAACCCCAAAGTCACTCAACAAAGAAAGCACAAGTTGTGAAGAAGCACTTTGTTCCCCTCAAGTGGCGAAGGAAATTATAAAGCAACAGTACAATGCTCAGGGTACTTCATATTTATGCTGCCTCATACAGTATTTGTCCTTGCTTATAGAACAAAGTGCGATATTTCCCATTTCGTTCAGAACGAAGACATGTTCAGATATCATCATGACTGCTGATTTCTGCCGTTCTCTTGTCATAGCAAGATATGCAGAATGTAATTGACAGCAGAAATGAAGCATGCATCCTTGCTTTCAAATCTTCGCTATCAGTTTCTCAGTTCATCATTTTCTCCTAAGCCCCTTTCTTCACACTTTATGTAAGTGTAATTATTCTCGGTTCTGCCAGATGCCCTGGCTCTGATGACATCACTCGTTATATTACGACAAGTGGCACTGTTATCTTTTTCATTAGTACCTGCAGTGAAGAGGAAGTATGTATTAAGTACTCTCATCAAGCATGTCATTTTCAGACTCAGTGCTGAGAGGCACCTCACTCAAAATGCAATTAGAGCTCTTTCTGGATTGCAGAGACATCAACAGGTGGCGCATCGTGTCATTGTGAACTTCATTCATAGCTTACCATCTCAGAAATGTAGAGGTTTATACAGTTGATATCAAATATTGATGGATGTTGCATATAACATACGTGTATTGCTGAATCTCACAGAATAATATTGATTTGCCTATGGCTATTTTCACCTGTTATTTGAGACGCTTGTCATTCAAGCAGCACTGATCATGTAAATGTAATATGCTGCCTATTTTAATATACAGATATGATAAGCATGTTTTTTTTGTTTTAGTTTCAGTTTTAGTCTAAAGTCTTTACCAGTGTTTTACAATGAAGTGACAATAGCTACAAATTGCTACAAAGTCGTGGTGCTGTTTAAAAAGCAGTTCATGGTGATATTGTTTCAGTGTGTATAGTAAATTATTATCAGGGGGGAAAATATACATATAGTGTACATTCATACTAGAGCTGCACAATTAATTATTAAAAGATCTAATTGAATAGGCTATATTACCTTAATCTTTTGTGTATCATTCTGTAAAATTAATCAATCTGTTTGGGGGTTCTGGAAAAATAGGAAGGACTCACTATTCTAATATACTAGCTGTGTTATAGATAATTTGTCTCACATCATTTCACATCGATAATTACTAAACAAACAATACAATAGGCACATCTAGAAAATATAAAATAAATTATATTTATATATAATTCTGTTTAGTTTCTTATTGTTTAATGGCGATTTTTTTTCTTTACAATATGACAATACAATTTCTTTAAATTTAAAGCAAAGCGTATTATGTATTATTTTACTGCTGTTTGATAACCTAATGTTCAGGGGTAAATCTTTAAAATAAAAGTTTTCCAGAATCGTGAAAAATTGGGTACATGGGTGGCTGATAAATAAAAACTGGACTATGTCCTATGGTGTGACATAGCAAACATTTAGAAAAAACAACCCCTAATACTTTATTCTTAGAGTTACAAATAGCATAGGAGGAAGTTAGGGGGGGGGGACTTGTTTTGGAAAAGATCTACTACTTTTACACAGCGTAAATTAAATGGCTATTTTATTTAGTGGCACATCTACGTAAAATAAAAACGGTCTGATTTCATTTACACTGTAAATAGCATCTATGGCAGGGGTGTCCAAAGACCAGCAGCGGGCCAAATACAACAGTAAATGAATTTCAAACACCCGGACCGCAGCTTGTCTATTGAAATGTTTTCATAAGTGTTGTCATTTCTTTATCGCACGAGACATCCCGCCATGAGACAGCGCCTGCGCGAGCTCAGATCAAACGCGCTGCTGGTCTCGATCAGGCAAGCGCTGAACAGCCCTGTGAGAACAATTCTTTGCCATACATGCTATTTACAGTGGAAATGAAATCAGACCATTTTTTTTTAGATGTGCTACTGAATAAAAATAGCCATTTTATTTATGTTATGTAAAAGTAGCAGATCTTAAAGTTTAAATAGTAGCTAGCTAATTAGATTTATAGCCTACTTGAGGGTTTTTTTCTCGAAATGTAAAATTTTTTCTCGTTATTTAACACCTTTTTTCTTGAAAATTAACGACTTTAATCTCGTAATTTAACGAGTTTATTCTCAACATTTTATTTCAACTTTATTTCAGTTTTTACTTAAACTTTTACTTTAACGTAACAAGTTTAAAATTTACCGACTTTAATCTCTAAATTATTGGTTTTTTTTATTATTGCTTGGCCCTAATCCTCTTCCGTCGTCACACCATAGAACACAACTTATAAAATAAATGAAAAATATATATACTATATATTCCATATATAACTTTCTTTTTTGTTTTGTTTACTTTAGTATTTCATTAAAACAACTTTTTGCTCATTTCTGTTTATGTAGTTGTCAATGTAGCATTTTCATTTTTTGTTTTTTAAGATTCTCACCTAATTTTTAATTACCAAAAGTGTATTTATTTATTTGTGTTTATTTGTTTATTTATTTTGTTACTGTTACAAGACATATGAATCACATGATTTGAATTTGCAAATACTAGCTGCCCTAATATTCACAAACTGGTAAGGTAAGGTTTTAAGTCAGAATGTCCAATGTTTATTTAATACTCCATCCTTGTTTTCCTCTAGTTACATTTTTTGAGACATTAAAGTCTTTGTCAATCATTTCATGTGCCAGATGTTTGTTTTAATTAATCATACAGTACATTTGGTTATGATTCTTTTTATAACTTTTTATTTATCTTTTTATTTATAATAAACCAATCAGACACTTTTAATTGCCATCCTCTCCTTATCTAAAAATGTGTGCACTTGTTGTATAGCAATTAACAAGTTCTCCTCAATGAATTTGTCCAATATGTCTTTGAAATAATCACGATAAGGCCAGTGAAAACTGTTTGTTGCCTCATTTGACATTTCTAAGAACTTTACATTTTATATTAAAAGCATTAAATGTCTGTGACCTGGTGTGTGAAGTCTGGAAATTGAATTAGATTAAATTAAATCTATGTTGTAGAAACACTGAATCGGCCAGCTGCAATGCCAGCATCTGTTTCATGTTTGCCCGCAAACGCGGCTGATATCCCCTTCTCAGTTAGGTACTTCACTTGATGACTTTGACATTCCTGAAGTGTTTCCAGTTTAGTGTACCATATGCGTTCATCCAGCGTCACCATGGGTGTGACGTCTCAGGCTGAGACAAAACTGATGTCATCAGAGAAGACCCGTTGTTGGAAATATGCCCTACACCAAATCAAACCCTAAACCTACCCAATAACAAATGCAAAATTCATATAAAAAGGCATTTGTTGATGCAACCGTGTCTTTTCAACTGCCTTTTACGCAGATTTTAAGTGTTTTATTAAACCAATTTACACGGGATTCGAACTGGAGCGTGAGCTAACCCACTGTCTATGGAAACCTATAGATATGAAGCTGGATATGTGTGATGATAACGTTCAAAAGCATTAGTTTTCAAATATTCCAGAATATTCCTCGCTTAAAAGTGCACCAATGTACGCTTATGCCATGAGACCAAGGTAGGATTTTTACAGTGTATCTGTTGATTTGAGGAATAAAAGTAAAAATAAAGCAGACAGTTTCAGGACGTTCCACTGCATTAATATTGCAACATTCAAAAATTCTTTAAAAGTTCTTATGCCTTTTTGTATTATTTGTGGCAATGTCAGTGTACCCAAGAGAATCTCCACAGGAGAGCAAGCAGAGCATGTGGGGTGAGACAGTGAACAGACAGCAACAGAAAGTTTGTTCTGTAGAAAAGAACTAGTGAAGTTAGGAAGCACAAAAGCAGAGATTTACATTCACATATATGAGGTAAAAAAAGCAAGTGCACTCAGGTGGAATTTCTTATATTCTCACAACATTAACAAGTACTTATTTTGATAGTCTTCAGATATTCTAACTGTAAGTAACTTTGCAACTACAAGTCAACTCATTCTCATTAGAGTATTAGCAAATTGTTTTACAGTCGGTTAGTTTTAGGGTTATTAGCAGTCTAGGGGACTAATGAGTTATGTGTAATGGAATTCTGCCAGTTACTGAGAAAAATGTACATTTAAATTACAGTTACTTCTGAAAATTCGAATGCTTACATAGGAGGTTACATCTGGTGGCATCGACTGCTCTAAAACACGAGACACCTATGTTTCAGGAGTTAAGGAAACAGAATAGGACACATGCTTATTTGATAACTACTTTTAAGATGAATTGTTTTATACTATTTCTATAGTACTTCTATAGATGTGTTTCTTGTCATATATGCAAAGATTTTATTTCAAAACAGGATTTTAGCTATTTAGTTAGAGTTCTGGTGCATAAGTTTGTCAATATATTATTTATTCATATTATGTTATTCATATATATTATATATCGACTCTTTTCATCTCAATTTTCAGAAGCCATTACCCCAGTCACTATTTTCAAAAACATTTATCAAAATAATAATCTAATCTGTCAGACAAGGAATTTATGGTAACACCTGACAATACGGCGGCACTAACGTGCATTACTTCATGCTTAACTAATGCACTAATGAGTTACAGTAGAATATCTCAGGAACTATACGATTTATTAATAATTACTTCATCATCAGCAAATGAACATCCCATATGATATAATAGATTATAGATTAAGTGTTGAGACACGTGATCACAATGACATTTTACTTAACAGTTAGTTAATAATTTTGTGCCTCAACAAGTCATAACATAATGATACCTTTGCAAATCATTATCTAAAGCAGACAACTCGAAGCTGAAAGGCATGGCTTCCAGCCACTGTGATGCAGTAATCATTCATAATTGGTTTATTTCTACATTTACTTACTGTAGGATTATCTGTACAGTAGTTAAGCATGTATTAATGCATATTAGTGCCAACATCTTGTATGCAAGTAATTTTTCCAATACAGAGACTATTTTTTTTTCTTCTGTTCTTAAGATAAACTGACCTTACATCAAAACCAACCTGACTAATACACTAACATCACCGTGCTGGCATAGAAAGAGCTTGTAGAGTGTTTAAAATCAATTTTTGTTGTATAGCTTTGGCCTTTTCATCAGAAAGCCTGTCCCTGTGAGTCACTATGACAACCATATTCTCACAGCCAGCACTAACACACAGACACACCGTGAGCGTGTAATGAAGTGTGCTTCGCTATAATCGCTTTTATTGGTCACTCTCACACTTTTAAGCTCATTGCTTAGATATACAAAGTACATGTGTGTATTATAATTTATTGTGTATTCTATTAATCAAGCAATTTGCAAAAAAATAGAACAACGAAATTAGACAACTCATCACTTTCTGACTAATACTTTTACATTTATATAGACAGTGTGCTATGCAGATTTTGAAAAACATGTCAAATGTGACACGGCTTGAAGGGACAGTCATAAACGCCTGATATCTGTTGTAATGAAAATAAGCAAGTTGTTCAAATTCATTGCTGTACAGAAGAGAAAACATCCAGTGAGCTCTTTTGTCTGGCTTTCTCTGGCCCAGTTTCCTTCTAAAAGAGAGTGTTTAAGATACGCTGTAGAGAGAAGCATATTCCTCTTTAATCAATGGTCTCAGCGGCAGTCAAAACATCTATTACCTGCAGTGCTCTGCAAGGACAATCTGACAAACTTCCCTTTGACGTTAACACTCTTTTTGATCTTCTCTTTCAGATGATTTGTGGCAAATGATGGCATGGACCACCTTGGTCAAGATCTCTGAACACAATGCTGTGATGAAGTGCAGCTCGATTAATGCACACAGACACAAGCTGTCAGATGAATAAGCTGCACTTGCACAGGTATGAACCATGAAAAGCCCTGCATGATATTTCAATAGAATAAACCAGATGAACTCGGAAGTGTTCCCCAGTGAAACAAACCAAGCACAAGAAATGTCAACATGATTTAATGTTCATGAAGGCCATTAGATTTTTTATTTTTATGTGACTCACATAGCCTTATAATGGTTTTCAGTTGATTTCTATCTAAAATCAAACGTATGATGACTCGTTGGTTGAAAAAGTGAGTCAGATGTTTGTTAAATTATTCAAACTGATAACTGGTGAGTCATTAAAAAACATTTGTTTGTAGTTGCATGCTGAACAATATAAAAGAAAGTGTGTGGTCTTTGTTCTATTTCAAGCATTTCATTTATCTTACCAGCCCCAAAATTGAACAGTTTTGCAAGTCAGAATTAAAGTCTGTCAAGTATAACATAAACCGATTTACTCCAGGTTGGAGACTTCTGTCCATATTTGGTTAATAAATTTGATCACTGTTCACTGTTTAATGCTCAAATGTTTAAGCCCCCATGAAATCATCATCATGTTAGTATCAATATGTTTGTCTTAAAAGGATAGTTCACCCATAAATTAAGATTTTGTTATTAATTACTCACAAGAAACATGTTGCTGTTCCAAACTCATAAGAACTCTGTTTATCTTCAATACATAAATTAAAATATTTTTGCTGGAATCTGAGAACTCTCTGACCCTCCATAGTCAGCAAGTATCCTAACACTAAACACAAAACACATCGGATCCATTTGTATTCTATTCAAAATGTATATTTTATAGCAATATGGATACAATTGTAACATTCATTCCCAGTCAAATGCTTTACTGAGATCAATGGTATGATGTAAACAAACGCCATTGGCTATTTAAAAAAGTGGCGGGCTGCTTGATATATCCCGCCTTGTCTTCCTATTCTAGTTAAAATGACGCTAACACATAGAATCAGCTTATCCTCCAACAAAAACAGGTAGTTTGGTTTTGGTTACGACCTATATTTGCATATAGCGCCCTTTAGCAGACATAAACATATTGACAGTGTCGCATTGTGTCTGTCGTCATGAATTGACGTATTCATCATCGTTGTCACGTTCGGTGGTTGTAGGGGGGCGTCATGAAGGCCTTTAGTGCATGTGCCGCTCCCGCGGATCAAGAGCCTTGGGAGGCCATGGCGGATCAGGAGTCTCTGGCGATGGGGACTCTCCTGACCCACCCAAAAAAAAATTCTTGGGGAGAATTACAGCTTTCGTCTGCCAGGTGTAGTGTGGGTGGCCAGAGAGTGAAGAGTCTGGAGGGTGCTCTGGAGGGCGCTGTGGAAGCGCAGGCTCTGGAGGGTGCCGTGTAGGGCGCTCGGGAAGCTCAGCCGACTCTGGAGGGCACCGTGTAGGGCGCTGTTGAAGCTCAGCAGACTCTGGAGGGTGCACGGGAGGTGCAGCAGACTCTGGAGAGCGCACGGGAGGCGCAGCAGACTCTGGAGGGGTTAGAAATCCCCACATCCAGCCGTAATCTAGGGGCTGGAACAGGCTGTGATCGAGGCACATTGGGGCAGTATGAGGAGGAGCCCGGCTCGTGGTGAGCTGGAGTGTTGATGGCTTATTTCCCTGTTGGAGCTTGCACAGGTGGTCAGCTGCCCAATCCATCTTCATGTTTTCTGGTCTCCGATTCTGTCACGTTCGGTGGTTGTAGAAATCAAGAGGCTTCAACGAAGGAGTAAATAAAGAATCGAAGTTTACTTGGCATCAACACACTGTAGACATTTACAACATTAAACACAAGGGAGAACTCAAAAGGACAGGCATTTAAACACTGAGAACTAATGACTAAAGGGAGGACAGCTGGGGAGAAACAGGTGAAACATAATTAACTAATAATCACAGGAAAAACCATATAAGGGCAAACACGTGGGGAATATCAAAATAAACACAATGAGACACGAAACACGGGACTATAACCAAACAGACATGTTACAATCGTAGTCATTACCAATTAATATGCGTGTTTTGTTTAAATGCAGTGTGTGGATTTTTTACACCGATCTCACTGTGATTAAAATATATTTTACTAGCTGTGATTCGTATGAATAACCACACCTAACCCACTCCTAAACCTACCTGTTATAAAAATGGTGCAAAATCATGATTTATGGAGCATATATATACCTTTTAGAAGCACATGTTTTCTCTGGGTTCGAACCCACGATCACATCTCATCTTATAGCGCATCGCTCTACAAACTGAGTTACACCAACCATAAATGAAAACATTAATATGAAAATGTCCTGTTGCAGATAGGGACGCAATTGTAATGTACGCTGTGATGGGTCGTATTTCAGGGATTTGTACAAATTACCTATACGGGTATATTGGTTGGAGGACAGATTGCATAGAATAACAGAGCATGTTTCAAGGCACTTCAGTGGACTTTTTAGTAAAGCACAACTAAGCTACACTGTATCATACACAGCTAGTGCAACACATCATTCTCAATGGTTCTGTCTGTCCTATTCTGTTCTAGGCATGGCATCAAACGACACATATGCAGGCAATCCTGGGGACATGATCATCCTCTCCCTCACACTTTCATTTCTTGCTGTGCTGACGACGGCCATGAACTGCTTGGTCATCACAGCCATCATCGTCACACGTAAGTTGCACCATCCCGCGAACTATCTCATCTGCTCATTGGCCGTGACTGACCTCTTGGTGGCTGTATTAGTCATGCCCTTCAGCATTGTCTACATTGTGTTCGACAAGTGGGTCATGGGTGAAGTCATGTGCAACATCTGGTTAATTGTGGACATAACCTGCTGCACATGCTCTATTCTGCACCTCGCGGCCATCGCCGTGGACCGATACCGCGCCATTACAGATGCTGTGGAGTATTCAAGAAAGAGGACATCTCAACGGGCTGCCATCATGATCAGTGTGGTGTGGCTCCTCTCCATAGTTGTCTCTCTCCCGCCAATGCTGTTGAGACAACAGGAAGAAAACACCTGCATCATTAAGCACGAAAACATCGGCTCCGCACTGTACTCCACGTTTGGTGCTTTTTATATCCCGCTGATACTCATTCTCATTCTCTACTACAAGATCTACCGAGCAGCAAAGACTCTTTACAACAGGAGAGCCAGTTGTCTCAGCAAGCCGGAGATGAACGGACACATGCTTCCCAAGTGCAGCGACCGGGAGCCGACGTCCCCGGACACCCTAAGTCCTCCAGAGAAATCAGTGTCTGAACCCTCCACCGAAGGCGACAGGACACGCATCACTGCGAAAAGCCCAAAGTCTCGGTCTCGCAGAGACCGGTCTGTCAGGAGACGACGCATCTCCAGCACTCGTGAAAGAAAGGCCGCTACCACTCTTGGACTCATTCTGGGGGCATTTGTCATCTGCTGGTTGCCCTTCTTCATCCATGAGGTGATAGTTAACATCTGTGAATCCTGCGGTCTCTCTTCTAGTGTGACTAACTTTCTGACTTGGCTGGGTTATCTGAACTCTCTCATCAACCCGCTGATTTACACCATCTTTAATGAGGATTTCAAAAGGGCTTTTCAGAAGTTGATCAAGTGCAAGAATTATCTCTAACGCCAATGAAGCGATTGCATCACGTTAACTGCAACATTTTCACTCAGAAAAGACAATATTCTAAGAACTTAATTCAACAAGGGTTTATTCTGCACAATTATATTTAGCCTTTTATATGAAATGTTTTGTTGCTGTTAAAACTATTAGATTACTTCTCAACATCAAAAAGTTAGTTTCGTACAAAGTTAGGCAACAAATCAGACCACATTATTTGTCTGACGAATTAACTCTGCTGCTGCTAACAAAATGAGTCACAATGAGAAAATGTTGAAAAATGTTATTTTTATTTTATCATGCCTCTTTTACAAGATGTAATTATGGCCTTGTGTGTCCCCAAAATGGCAAATGTGAAGTTTCAACTCAAAATACCCTACAGATCACCTATTATAACATGAAAAATGTAATGGGTGCAGGTTCACAAAAGAGCTGTTTTGCTGTGTATCCCTTTAACGACCAATTTGTATGTATTTTACAAGGTGGCTAATTCGTACGACCTCACTCGCATGATTTTGTATGCTTTGTCTAGACCCCCATCAATTCAAATACTTAGATATAGTAAACACATAAATTCAGTTGCACTATAGCAACATTCACAAAGCAATGATTTGGGCAGATATACACGTATTTTGGTAGATTTTAAGGCATATTACATAAAAAAAAAAAAAACGTAATCTGCTGCGTCTTCAGTGGATCAGAGTAAACGCAGACTCTTATATCCTTTCTTACATCCAAACACAGAGCACTGGGATGCTTACGAAACACTGTTTACATCAAAGTTGCTTGAGCGCAGAGAAAAGGGGACAGCATACAACCAAACACGACTCACTGAAGGCAGAAACTATAGTAATGCAGGACTGTCAATCAGCTTTCATGGGCGGGGCCTAAGCAATGTGATGTCATATAGTTTAGAGAATCAAAACAGAAGCCTAGTGAGACTGATTTGGTTTAATGGGAATTAACATTAAGGACTGGGTGGATTTTTATGATTGTAGGATAGTTGTGATCACACAATGCCAACACATTTGTGCCTAAACAGTGTTTTACATTATAGGTGCACATTAAAAAATTAACTTTTCCTCTTTTCTTTTATAGTTATATTAATATCAATGCATCAGGCAGCCTATACTAAGACTTGGATCTAATATAATTTTACACATCAGATGGTTTTCCCAGCAGTTTCCCAAACAGTCACTTTAAACATAACAGATTATGATTGTGTGAATACTTAAATACTGTAATTCTCTGTAAGTGAGATGAGGGCTTGATGAACTCATTTTTGTTCAAAATTAGCCCCTGCATATTCTGACACATTTTGCCAGCACGGTCACATATTCGTTTTCATTTGATCAAACATTAGTTATAATATCAGTAAATGGTAAAGGCCTGTTGACACCAAGGATGTTGACTATCATCGTAACAATAAAGCATCTGCAACACAGCTGTTACAGTAATATCACATTCAGGATTTGTTTTCCCCCTGCTGGTAAAATCATTGACAGCCAATGAGAATCTATGCTGCTTTAAAGTGCTTGAGCCACACAAAAGTGCAGCATGCGTTCTAATAAACAGAATGTTATATTGTTGGTGTGAAAGAGGATCTCATTTTCATTACATGTATTGGGGTGGACAGGCCTTTACGCTTTATTTTAAGGTGTCATTGATACAGTGAATGTGCTTGATATAGTAAATGTATCATTTAATCATACATTTAGGTGTTGAGTGATATTAATCAACAGCATCAGGGTTTGGTGTAGATTGAGTTTTATGTTATTATGCATAATTTACTGTTGTTATTATTACAATAAGTACATGTAAGGTGTAACAAGGACACTGTAAAATAGTGTGTTACCTAGTAATCAATATCAATAATATTTAATTGATAGTATTTAGTATTCCTGGTATACAGTAAGAAATAAGATCTTCATTTGGACAACTTTAAGGTGATTTTCTCAGATTTTCATATAGTTGTATCTTAGTTAAATATAGCCCAAATGTTGTCCAGGGACACATATCAATATTTGGATGATTTTGAGTACTGAACTATATTTTATGTATGAAAGTGTTTCATGTAATCCAATATAAATGGATTCCATTTAACAATTAAGTTGAATTAAAATGAAAAACTAAAAACTTTTCTCGAGAACTGCATAACTCTGTGACAGAATTTCATACATTTTCACAAATGTCTTTTTTTAGATAGAAATCTGTAAATACAACTAGATGAGTGAGAGCTGAACTATATTTTTGTGGGGTTTAACATTATCATACATTATCAAAATCATGCTATTTTTCATAAGAGGAAATAATTGAGGGGAACACTTTACAAATAAAGTCTCATTAGTTGACATCAGTAATGCATCAATTAACATTAATAATGAGCAAGACATGTTGCAGTATTCATGTTAGTTAATAAATACAACACTTTTCATTGTTAGTTAAATAATATTATACACATTTTTTTAAATGAAATAATACATTTTGAATGTAACAAGTTTGTTCCATTAATTCAGTTAACTAATGTTAAATTATTGTAAAGTGTTACCAAATTCAGTTTACAGCCCATTTCATAAGTATCAGGAGTCATGTGAAGGGCAAAAATATGACATGTAATATACTGTATTTAGATGAGAATATTGCACTTGTATACAATTAAAATGATGATTAAGATCTCATGATCTTACAAAAACCTTCCCGTTATGATTATGTCATACCTAGTTTTGAATAGGAAGGAGTGTCCAGACGTTTCACTGGAACTCTACATTACACAAACAAAGGAAATGCTTATTAGAAATGTCTTGCTTTTGGGCATCTGGGGTAAATTTGCTAGGCAAATATGTTGTGCATTTGTTTATTTCTTTGTTATCTGATAAGACTTATGTGTAGGGCCTATTTCTCCAAATTACAGTGAGACCAAAGATGTGAACAGAATTGTATAAAATCTTACAGAAACTGATGATCTTATAAGGGCCCATCATGTGCTAATTATTTGTACTGATACTCATCATGTACCTGTTGTTCATGTTAATAAATATTTTGCATAATATGTTTAGGCTACTGATTATTTTTTGATAAGACACACCAGATCCTGAATTACAAGCACAAGTCCCTCAATCTGAAAACTTCACACAAACGACAAGCTGTTTTTGTTGAATTTATAGACATTTATAGAATTTATATTTATTTGACATGCCTAACTACAGAGAACATGATGTTAAGCCAGCTATTTTTTTTATGGATCAAAAGAAGAATGAACGCTGTACAAACGAATGTTAATTTCTGTGGAAAGACATGAATGTATTAATACATTTAAGTTAAGTATTTTTTGTTTTATTCTTTTAATATCTGTGAATAAATTTAATATTTTATACACCACACATTGTGTTAAAGTCATTTTTATTTGTTCATGAAGAAATGTGAAATCTAGGTAAATTGTTTAATTTTACATGTGATATTAGTTGATGTGCTCAGATATTGTTTTTATAATACTGATTAGGCGTCAATATGGATCATTTCTATGTGACTTACTCTATTCTATACTCTATTCTCTATTACTCTACTCTATTCATCACATTGAAGTAGAGGTTAGAATAAGGTTAGGAGAACTAACCTTATTCGAACGTTAGGAGAATGTTAAAATTACATTCGAATAGCATTCTAAAAAACCAGAAACTAACGTTCCGTTTCCATAAAGAAAATTTCCTGGCTAACTAAAAACTACCCATAAAAAATAACGTTCCAAAACCAAAAAACAACTTTCCCAGAACCTTCTGGGAAACGAGAATTGTTAGTAGGGTTTGAAGACAGGTGCGTGTGCTGTACGCATGCAGGATCAGATGCACGCAGTACATAAAGATGAAACAAACCCACAAAGATATGATTTCTGTTATCACTTAAAATGTGTTTTCATTACTTTAATTTCGTATTTTAATAAATGCTGCATTTAACACATTTCAGGTATCTGTGTAAGGCATTACACACACAAAAAAAAACTACAACGTTTTAGTTGGAAAGATTACAGGGTTATATTAACCATGAAGGAATGTTCTGTATAGGAACATTCTGCAACGTTGCGGGAACGTTATTTTTTAGGTCGCAAAAGGGGAAGGTTATGTGTTTCCTCTGAAGGCTTCGTTGAATATATGCATGATGAAATGAAAATTAAATTTTCTAAAGACAGTCTTCCTTCAGAAATACAGTAATATAAAAACGCCCATGCGTTGGTTAGATTTTTTAAATGTCACGTGCTCATGTTTATTCAACAAAGCCGTTTGGAAAATCGGTCGGTTTTTATATCGTGGCAGGTCACCACAAATAAATAAATGTTTGGGAAATGCATCCCATAAAACAATAACCTCAGACCAACTTCATTACTCATCATTAGCTGCACTTGTAGCCCGCGACACTAACCAGACCGCTAAACAAACACAGAACGGAAGTTAACTT
>JAUYWG010000042.1:4153670-4175099 GCA_034779775.1 Enteromius afrohamiltoni
CCAGATGAAACTTTTTCTTAAACTTTTACGTTTTTCTTGTATTTAATTAAAACTGATGCCATAACATATGGTCGTGAGATCTTTTCTCTTAAAGGTGCTCTATGCGATGTTGCAGGATTTTAGCTCGATTTCATTTTTATCTCAAACCGTATGCATCACCCCTTCGGCCAACCAATCGGCAAGAGGAGGTGGGGTTTAATGCGCGCAAACAAACTTCCGTCAACCAATTGGCAAGAAGAGGTGGGGTTTAATGCATTAACCTCCACCTCTTCTTGCCGATTGGTTGGCCGAAGTTTGTTTTTGTTGTGGTGCACAACTTGTGCCCCTAGTGTTTGTTTTGGTATTGCAGCCTCTGTGTTGTCTTTCGAGACCGGGTTTTTTCCCAATGTATTCAGAGGGCAGACAGCAAGACGATCAATGGGTGATGCATACGGTTTGAGATAAAAATGAAATGGAGCTAAAATCCTGCAACATCGCATAGAGCACCTTTAGGAGTCGCTTCATCTGTAATAATTCCAGTAAACATTATACAAATAATGCAGTGTACTCACACACAGATCATATACAGAAACATGCATATTCAAACTCCATCACTGTTGCGTACGTCAAACTAAACTAGTTCACTGCATACAGCTGCAAATCATTTTAGAGAATTTTGTTATAAGTTCATTTCCATTGGCAGGTTCATTAAACTGATTCAGGTTTTTGTTTGAGTCATCGCTCGAAAGCATTCTCCACATTGCATTTGACACCCTTATTTACATCGTAATTGTGTTTGTGCTTGTTAAACACAGCTGATTTTGTCTGTGTATTAATATGGATTAAAAACTGCCTCATTAGATCTGGTACCAACTACACAAAATATGGAGCAGCACAGAGCATCATCGCTTTCAAACAGTACTCCAGTTCATCATTAAAAATTGCCATGGCCATTGAACGACATACTCAGTTTATCTCAAGCTTCTCCAGAGTTGATTTGCTTTTGTGTTTGGAACCACTGTCTCCTTAGAAACCTCGCCTTTTTGCCGAGCTTCTCTTGCAGCCTTTTGCACCATCCATTCCCCTCGTATTTTAACAAGATGTCCAGTTGCTGCTGATGAAAAGCAGCCCCTCAGAGGCTGCCACCACCATACTTCACTATGAACTATGTGCTTTCTGAGGTGTGGGAAGTGCCAGATTTGCACATATGACTTTGAGTTTGGGATTAACAAGCTCTATCTCTAGCTCTATCTATTCCCACACTGCAGCTAGGTCACTATTAATGTTTGTTCCACATGGTTCTGTCGGAGTAATGGCTTTTTTGTGCCACCCTCCCTCATAGGCCAGTGTTATTCAAAGCTCTTAATGTGGTCAGGCTGTTTTGATGTTGCGTTCACTTCCTGATAACTCCTCGTAATAATACTGCCCACTGGGACGTGCAGACATTTGGATATTGTTCTGTATGCTGTCTTGTCCTAAAAATAGCTATTTTAATACATGTTTGATTAGGAATGCTCTTCATTTTCATATTTCCTACCTGAGTAATGAGCCCTTATCTGTGTGGTTTTTACACAGAAACATGGTAATTATTTTAATTATTCACAAGAGAGGCAAGTGTAAGGCAGCCGTGTCCTCATTAGGACCATTTATCTTTTATATGCGAGCATGTGAAGCAGCTGCAACACTGGTTCTCCAAAAAAAGAACACATCACCCTAGTTTTGGTTTCAGTGTTCTAAACATAAAACATAAAAACATAAAAACCACTGTGGTGTAAAGGATTAATTCACCCCAAAATTATATATATATATTATTAATTGTGCAAGTAATAGTCATGTGCAGATGGTTAGGTGATAAAACTATGTATAAATGAGCTTTTCATCCGTAAGCATGATTTGTGGAAACGACATATCCAACATAGTCTCATGACCAATTTGTACGTACTCGTACGAGGTGCCAAATTCATACTAATTCATACAACGATTTTGTATGATTGGTCTAAAACCCCCGTGACAGGGAGGTTTAGGGGCGGGGTTAGGTTTAGGTAATTCGTACAAATTCATACGAATTGGCAACTCGTAAAATACGTACAATTTAGAAGAAATCGTATGTGAGGTCGTACGAATTAACCACCTCATAAAATACGTACAAATTGCCGTGAGATCGGATTGACATATCCCAATGTTCAATGCTCCGTCATTCATCAAACTTCGCCTCTGTTATTGTTTTGAAAGTGGCAAAAATGTACATATCGTGCCTTGTCGCCACAAATAAAACAGTGCATGGTAAATGGCTTTGGTTTATTCCCTGAGAGAGCAACTTGTTTGCTTTTTTCATAGTGACGCATACTGGCACAGGATCAGTTGTGTGAGCCACTCCAGTTACAGTTTTTCTCAGTCGCTTTGGTGCATTTCTCACAACAGTATTTACATTTGCACAACAGTTAATGCATTTCTCAAAACAATTAGTCATGTGTGCACATCATAGAAGCAGTTTCTCATTCATTCCATGCATCAATTGCTTTCATACAACTCTCTGCTGTTTTATTACATTATCATTTGCTTATGCCATGTCAGTTAAAATTAACTAAACTTGTGAATGCTGAATAGTCATTCCATATAAAACTAATAGTCCTCATTTCATTGCTCGAGTCATTACATACAAAAATGTTGAACTAGTTGTCGAAATCTGTCAAGCAAATTTGAAAAAACAGTTAAAATCTTTTTTTTTTCCTGAAAAAGTCTTCTAATTGAATCGTTTGCACAATGCTTTGAATAAAGTAAATAAGAATAGCAAAGCGCATATGCAGTAAAAATGTGAAACATATTCAGTGTCTTGTACTCAGATACACGGTGAGCGTGATTTCACCAAGTACAAGATGTTCCTGGATCAACATCCTTGTATAACTTTGGGTAGGGGTAGGTTTAAGGGTAAGGACTGGGATAAGTTTGTATTTTTGGACAGTAATGTTGATCCAGGATCATGTCCTACTTGGCAAAATCACGGCGACCCTCTCTACATACAGTAATGTCTAACCTTACTGTAGTTTTCAAATAGCTGTGCAAATAGCAAATAGTGCTTTCTTGAGCATTTTCAGGAAGTGTCACCAAAATATTACTTTTTTGCATTGGAAAACATTTACAGAGTAAACTGTCATAATGAAAACATGACAAAGCCATCTGACTGTCTTGTTCATAAACAGTGGTGTCAGGACTTTTCATTTTGACGACACTGACACTTTCATTGACATGAATACTTGCTTTTGAGCGATGAACTATCCATTTTGAGCGAGTGACACGCTTTTGCAGGTAACAACTATGTTTTGCAGTTTGCACTAATAGTTTTGAGAAATGCATTAACTGTTGTGCAAATTTAAATACTGTTGTGAGAAATGCACCAAAGCGACTGAGAAAAACTGTAATGACTTGGACTTCGACGTGAAATGACTCCAGACTTGACCTGACTCAAGGAAAAGAAGATTTTAGTTTAGTGACCTAAACAACAACCAACATGTCAAAATACACTTGTGCAAAGTTAAAGAACATAAGACCACCTTTGTTTTTTACCAAATATTTTACCAAAAATCAGCTGAAAAATAATCACAAATGACACATTAAGATTAGATGTACTGTACCCTCCCTATGTGACACATAATACATTTCTTAACCCAAATATTAAAATTCACCAGAATTCCTGTTGAAAACAGATAAAAGAAAACATCTTTTTCTGTAAGTCCCAAGAATTCGCCTCAGGTCCATCCATGTTGAACCCAATGACTTTCTATTATTAGACTCTTGGCATTTGAAAATGACATTTTGAATGGTTTTATTCTTTTTTTAAAGATGAAAATTCAGGTTTTATCTGAGCCTTGTTTACTTCAAAACTGTAAAAAATACTGTTCTTTCCAAAAAACTGCTCTACCACACGTTACTTGTAACATCTGAGTCATATCTGGCGATTCAAAGGCTTCATTTATCTCTAATGTCTTTGTTTCACATCGCTAAGACTTCTGCTTATTTGACAACAATGGGCGTTTAAATCTTTTATTTAGCATGCCTGCGCGTGCAGTGTGGCAAGGCGAGCTCATCAACTGCGGTTAATATGTTGTGACATTCGACGCAATTCGTGAGAAACAACAGTGCTGTGGTTGGTGGTCTGAAGAATTAGCCAATCTCACAGTCACAAGCTCAAATTATGCTCAAGGCAACAGCAGTGCAAAAAGCTTCACGACAGCCTGCAAAAGACTTTATCTTTAAGATCGCCAAATAGCGTTATTGTGTCATTTTCATTTTAGACCCAATTTACTGAGTATGCATGACAGCGATGACTATCCAGAATTTAATATATAGTGCCATTCAGATCCAAGGCCATGTTAAGAATTTTTTACTAATCCAGAAGGAAAAAGTGACCATTTGACCAAGTTATACAATTATAAATTAAAAATTTAAATGTTATTTAAAATACAAATAAATAAATATATATATATATATATATATATACACACACACACACACACAAAACATTTTAATTTAGCTGGTAATTTGATGTATTAAGTAACTAAAACCGAAGAGACATAATAATAATGAAAATAATAATAGTAATGTTAACGTAACTAAGATGTTTATAAGTATATTTATTATTTAAATATAATATATAATATAATTAGATCTGTATATTAGCATATATAAACATCTTATTGAAATTGAACATAAAGCAACAGTGCCTCCCCTTGAGTATCACACACACTGCAACAGGTCAGTAATTTTCAACCGGTTTTGCTTCAGAAGTGAGAAAGTACACTCGACATCAAGCGACGACCTGAAATTATTCTGCACAAAGCAAACAAACAAAATTGATTCATTTTACCACAAATGTCACAGGCAAAGCAATATGCAAAAACGAAATTTTGCATGTCATTTGGTTTTTAAATGACTTAAATTTCAATGGTTTCGTGCTCTCAGCAGTCAATAACTGAATGCATAATATATGCGTCAGCCGCAAACCATGTCCCTCAACCTGTTCAAGTTACATCTGTCTAATCTGTGCATGAAAAATGCAGCTTCACTTGAGCTACAGTCTTTGACTTAAACAACAAAAGACATTAGATCAAACTAAATAAAGTGCAGATGAAATGTCATCTTTTATTTCATCATTTATTGTCATTGTAGTTTATTTAAAAAAGACAGTGCAGTATTGCTCTATAGTTCATATAAATAATCCCCATGCAAAAGTATCAGCCCAGTCTTGACGTTTAGTTCAGGTTCATTGCATTGCATTGATATCCTTTCTTACAGTAATAGAGAAAAGGATGAGGTAACTCTGGGACCTTCCTGGGCGAGCGATGATTCAGCAATCTCTTGCAGATGAAAGTCTGAAATGAACTGATTTCCTGAAGCTATGGGATGTGCAGTCAAGTGGAGGAATATGACTACATCGGTTTCATGCAGAGGTGAAAAGGCACTGGCTGAAACAGAGGGTACTGAAGCTCATTTTACTCGTGCATCTCATCCCACAGCGTCAGCTCTTGCAATACTATTCTATAGTATCACATGCATTACTATTAATTTACATGCCTCAACATCTATTAAACAGCAGAGATGTTGCTCAGAGAGAGAAAAAAAAAAAGTTGGGGTTGGGGAGGATTTTCTCTGACTAAACCAAGGCGGATGGGAAATCGATCTTCATGAAGTTACAGTCTGGATCTCATTTTCTATAAAAATATTATGGGAATTCTTGTTAACCCTTGATCGAATCAGACACATCATACGAAACAGGCCGTGTTTACGAGAAACCAGTTATGAGATTCCATCAGCCCTGACGCCCTTTCAATAATTGTTCGAATAACATCATGTATTGGATGCTACTGGCTGGTGTCTTTCTGATGAACTGATGTGTGACGGATGAAGACATCCATCATTCAGACAGTACAACAAACAGACTAATCCATGTCCAACGCATTTCCATTTCGTTTCTACAGAAGAAAGACATGAAACCGTGAATGCACAGCAAATTATAAATAACTACATCATTTTGATCGAATCATCACATAAATCTAGAAAATACTCTTTTAAGACTCCGAATATAGCTTAAAAGAAATATTGCATAATTTTATGATGATTTGTGGTGAAGTATAAATTAAATAAAATTTATTTATTTTAATTTTTAAAAAAAATTATAAATTGCCATCCACTTTTTGTTTTTGTTTAATAAAAGTTGTTGTTTTTTTTTAAATATATTAACACTGTAATAGAGAGATATTTAAAATCTCTGTCAATTTAGACATGATTTGTGCTTAAAAACAATCCTAGAAGCATCCGTGCAAAGTTGTCATATACTGAAATGTTTTCGTAAAAATATACATAGATAAATATTGCTGTTTATTAGTGTGTATTGTTAAATAGGTGCATATATATATATATATATATATATATATATAACTGGTTATTTTTCCTTGAGGTCTTTTGAAAACTTGTCTATTACAAGCAATATGCACCGTAGCTCAATCTTTGTTTCATTAGGTTTCTTTTTTGCTTTTAAAGTCTTGCTGAAAAATATGCATTAAATAAATTGACATATAGACTCGATTCACATAATAATGCAGATAAATTAAAGACATCCTTGCATGAGAATATTTCAATCATGTAACTGCATAATAATCAGTGCAAAACACTGCAATAGGTATAAAACTTGGTTAGAAATATTAGGCTACAGTATCACATTGCCCTTTGGGAGGTGGAAGAACAAGGTAAAGGGATCGAAATGCATAGTTTGAGGGTACAATTTTGTTTTGAATCGCTCGTCTCTGCTGCACATGCTCAACAGGAACCCAGTCAGCGATTGAGCGATCATGTGCGTGAGAATGAGGTTTAGTTCAGTCTGTGCTGTTTATAGACCAGTCATAGGGCAGATAGCTCACTTTGACCTTTCCTTCTGACAGCAGAGCCTGTAGAGTCCTCTTCTTCTGTGATGCTCCCATATGCTCAAACACCCAGTTCAGCAGCTGAAAAAGATACTTTAATAACTGAGTATGTTTCAGAAGACAGAACAAGCAACCACTTGCATTGTATAGAAAAGATGGTAACCCTTTTTTTTTTATGAAGCCTGTATTTATAATACGTAACAAGCGCATTCATAAAGGGGCAGTGTGTACATTTTAGCGGCGCCTAGCGGTTGAGATTGCGAATTGCAACCAACCTTAAAATGTATTACAAATACGTGCTTCTTAGAAAGTGTTGCTGAAAAAAGCAGCTTAGACGGTCTGCTAAATATTTCATTTACACAGAAAAAATAAGAAAAAACATAAATGTGAGTACTGGGTGAGCTATTGCTTTAAATGCATGCAACGGCAAGATCATCTTCCATGTGCATGAATTGAGAGTGGTGATGTATTTTGGTTATACCTTTTTATCAGTGCCTCCGAAATCTGCCTTGTACCACTTAAAGATCTGGCTGAGCTTCACTTCTCGTCCCACGCTGTCAATCACGCAGCTGTCGTCATTCTCCAGGAAGGCTTCTGCTGCAGCACGCAACTGACTATCAATGTCCTGATGTGTGACGCATGCAGGGAGTTAGGATAAAAACACAATATGCTTTACACCGTCAGAAAGAATGCATGTATATTTATAGATATTGTAAAAGACTAACCTGTGGTGTGTATGTCTTAATTGGAGGGCAGCCCTTTGCACCACAGTTTAGTGCAAAATGAATAAGAGGCTCAACTTCAGGAAGTGCCACCTAATGGATAAAGACACACATTACTTATGTTTATAGCATTCACAGACTTTTTATTCCTGTGTTTCTCAGCCTTTTTGTCCAAAGTACCTCTAAAATCTCAGTAGACTACTGAACATGTTTTTGAAAGCAGTCTCTTTTGTTCATTAAGTATTGCATTTATTAGATAAAAATACAGACAAAACAGTAACATTGTTAAGTATTAAATTCCTGTGATGCATTCAGCATCATTTCTCCAGTCTTCAGTGTCACTTGATCCTTCAGAAATCATTATAATGTGCTGCTTAACATTTATTATCAGTCTTGAAAAAAAAAAGTTAATGCCATGATTGTTTTTTTTTTATGAAAAGAAAATTTTAAAGAACAGCATTTATTTGAAGACAGAAATCTTTTTAACATTTAACATGTCTTTACTGTTACTGTTTGATCTATTTAATGTGTCCTTGCATTAAATAATCATAAGCATTAAAATGTATAAACTGGTATGAATTGCCAGGGTTAGACTTACACTTACACATATCTTTCACTAAATTGGCTAAGCCATTAATAATAATAATAATAATAATAATAATAATAATAATAAAAATGAACAAACAAACAAAAAAAACCCACTTAATTTGTTTTTTTTTTTATATATTTGCAGTCTGTCCTTTGACAGCCTTAATATATATTTTTTTAAATATGTATTTTTTTTTTATTTATAGGCTTTATAAAATAAAGATAAAATAGATTTAAATCCTCCTGGAAACTTCTTAAACCTAAAATTACGGTACCTTTTTGTCATTAATCAGAATTCATACCCGACAATAATCAAAATAGGGGTTTTCTCCATGGTTCCATAGAAAAAAACAACAGCATTTGTTTCAGTTCTGAATAGGGCTGTCAAAAATAACACGCTAACGGCGTTCATTATTTTTTGTCGTTAATTACGTCAATTTTTTTAACGCATTTCACGCGTGCGCAATGTGACGAATTATTTGTCAGGAAAGTGGGGCAGCAATTGCCTCGGAGTAACTCCGATTGCATCAGTGACAGGTGGGAACTGAAGTCTTTTACGCTGGCTGTATTAAAAACTGAGGAGCGTGATTTTGCGGAGGCTTGTAAAGAACAGTTCCTGTCTGTTGCACGTGAGTGGGGGCAAAACGACATTCATTGGAACTGACAGTGCACGCGACAGGGTTGCCGTAATTCCTCTTACACGCTATAAACACATGAACTGTGTCGCTCACATGCTGCAGAGAAGCGTCACAGTGAGTCTTGTTGACAGCGGCATTGTGAATGCTTTGGTCAAGGCGGCGCGGCCAAAGCAGAACCGCCAGCGAGAGTTTATTTCTGCTGCGCTGCTTACGCGGAATTAAAGTGACAGTGCGTTGTTCTTGATCTAAATTCAGGTGTAGAATCCTGATTAAACATTTTAATCATTTGACAGCCCTAGTTCTAATATGAACTCTTTTTCTTGGTGTTAAGAAATTTTTATAATCTAAAGAACACATTTTCACTAAAAAGAACTTTGGAACAGAACATGATTGTTCCGTAGATGAATGATGTAATGATTCCAGAGATGTTAAAGAATCTTCATAGAATGATAGATGCCCATTAAAACAGCTATTGTATAATGTATACATGGAATGGTGCAGCATGTACTCTTTTTGGGATACCTGCAGCCGAGGGTCGTTTCTGGAAAAGGGCTTCATGAGTTGTGCCACACCTTTTCGATTTCCTCGAAGCACTCCATTTTCAATATCCTGCAGGGTGAACACCTCACCGCCAATGAAGTAGCTCACATAGTTGAAGAACTGGCGAACAACAGACCCCATGCACGAGCACTGAAAGCATTTCACATTTACACTTTTTTACACGCTGATCAAAATCTCCACTTCTCTTACCCGATACCTTTGCCATATGTTTTTGGGAAAGCCCAGACGCAAGTTCCCGTGGATGACGAGGGCGTTGTAGATGTTGATGAAGAAAGCCAGTTTCTCTTCACGACTCAGAGACAGCAGCTCCACACGCTGAAGCTGGACAGCTAGATCACAGTACCTCTCGAAGCACAGGCTCCGGGACATGGTCTTGTAATCAACTGTCTGGTCAAAAGCGGAGACATAAAAGGTCACAATGACACATACTTCTTTAAGACATGATGTGCCATAATGCTCCTCAGGCCATTCACCCGCCACAAACATCAAATATCAATCGCATGTTGCGTTCGTGTCTGTGGAGAATCCACTGAATCTGTTTGACTTGCAGTGTGTGATTAGATGGTGAAACGGTGCACTACCTTGCCATCTTCAGAGAGATGATCAGAGTAGAGTTTCAGGGTCAGAGTCCTCAGTGCTTCCGAGAGCTCACAGGCTGCTTTAGGCAAGTGTCACAAACAATGAAAATAAAATGACTGAAACTGTCAAACACAAAACTGTCTTTTTTATGCGCTTCCTGAAGGAAAAAAACATTGTGTTAAAGTTAAAGGTATGTTAATGTTTTAGGTTTTGGAGTCGTGATCAGTATGTGACTAAATTATAAAATATGTGCAAAAAAGACAAAACTAATAAAAAAAATAAAAAAAAAATGTTGTTTTTTTTTTTGAATATGACCTGTAACAGCTCTAAGTGAATGAAAACATCCTGCAAAATATTAAATATGAAAGTGCACTGTATATAAATTTAATGTCTCTCAAAAGAGTGGACTCTGAATCACTGAAACAAGTCGTTTTTAAAAGGAGTCCCAAGCGTTTCATCAACATGAAACATTAGCATATTGCCCGCCCACTTTTCACATGGGTCTGAATGAAAACGCTTGATGTCGCTTTTGGAGAGTTAAAAGCTCACAAACACGGTCTAAAAATTAATTCGACCAATCACCAGAGGGCTTTGGAAAAGTTTATCGTTCAACGAAACATTTGGGAGTCCTTGGATGAACAAATAAGGTGAAAATAAATGCATATTATAAGACAATGAAAATGTTTTTGACCTTGCATGCATATCAACCTGTTGTTTGGGACTCCCAAAACCAAAATATGAACCCATTAGCCATAACCTATAATAAGGGCAAGATTAACTAAAATTCAGTAAGCAAATATTATGAAGATGTTATTGTTTATGTCATTTCATTGAAATTCTAGCATTTCAATCTAAAAACATTTTATAGGGCTACACATTTATGACAAACCGTAATTGTTCAAAACACTCAGGGTCAGTAATATATATATATATATATATATATATTAATTAATACATTTATTCAGCAAGGATACTTACAATGTTCAAATAAAAAGTATACAACAGATGTCTATTTTAAATAAATTCAGTTGTTTTGAAGTTTCTATCCATCCAAAAATATATAGCAAAAAAGTATCATGGTTTCCACTAAAAGTTATTAAGCAGCATAACTGTTTTAATAATAATAATAATAGTAATACGGTTTATTATATACATTTAATAGTAATAAAATGTATTTATTAATAAAGATCACGTAACACTAAAAGCAGAGTAATGATACTGAAAATTCAGTTTTGATCACAGGGATGAAACACAAATTAAAATATATCTAAAAAATATTTTCATCAAATAAACGCAGCTTTGGTGAACAAAACAGGCTTCTTTTAAAAACACAGCTTTGAAGATTAAATCTGGCTCCCCATTGCATTTGTGCAGCAGGGATGTTCAAATGTTCCACATTTATTATCACATTTTGATGCGACGTGTGTAGACTTAAACGGAGCGCTGTCATTGACACTCGTCATGATTAATTCATTGCTGCACCTGAAACCGCAATCTTGATTATTAATTTAAATAATTGCGAAGCACTAATTACAAAAACTAAAAATAGACAGCACAGCAAAGTATGAAAGTAGAAAACTCGATAAATAATATTTTGTATTATTTATAATATCAAAAACAGAATACACAGTAAAGGTGTCTGTATATTGAATACTTTACACTTCGATACAGTTCTGCCTTTCAAACGCTTTAATAACAAGACTGGAAATGATCCAAGCTCATAAATGATTTAAGAGTATTTGAGCTTTACAAACGGGTCTAGACAAGCACATTTAAGAGAAGCGGGGACAGAAATATAGGGCTTGCAATGAGAGAGATGAAACTGTAGCGGCTGGCATGAGCCCTTGATTAGGCCGCATGCTGCTGTTTCTCCAGAGGAGAGGGCTGAGTTGGGAGCATGCTCTGGTAGCTTAAATAAGACAAATTAATTTCATCAAACCCCCTTTATTTAGCCAGTCACAGAGTTCGAATACTTCCGCACCATCCAACTCCGGGGAATTTTACTTGTTTCCTTCCTATCTACAAAGAGACAATGGAGCCAGAATAATCCATGAGAGCCAACACCAATGGCAAACATGGATCAATACACCATCCATTCTGCTTTTCACAGTATGTAAACACAAAAATGTCTTCGTGGCCAGGAACTCATCATTACTATTACTAAACAGGTTCAGGTTCAAATCTGATACTATTGATTCTCAACGTCCATTTTTCCTTTTAACACATAATAATAAGCAAGGAAACATAGTTATTATTTATATACTATTATATATATATATATATATATATATATATATATATATATATATATAATGCTTATTCAGTTATATTTATATTTTTATATTTAAAATGTATTTTTCCTGTTGTTAAGTGGTATTATTATATTCATTAGTATTGTTTTTCTATTTATATATATTTTAAGTAATTTTTTATTTGTTTTAGTAAGCTGAAAAATTATATATGAAGGTGGTTAAACACAGTCACCAGACTAAAAGTATTATTTCAGTATTATTTAAAATATATTTTATTATTAAAATGTTTAATTATTTTCTGCAGTTTTAATTTTAAATTACTATTCTGTTGCGAACACGATTAATCACATTTTTAACATAACGCTTTACTGTTGTAATACGTGTAATTGTTTTATTATGTACATATAAATACAGACGTTCAGTATATATTTTAAAAGTATTTGCATGTATATACATTTCTATATTTACGTTTGAATATTTTAGATTAAATATATATAAATATATTTAATATAACATATTTTACTTAAATATGTATATGCATGTGCGCATTAATATATGCATAATAAATATACACTGTACAAATACATATATCCTGCAAGCAAATTTGGATCGACAGCACTAATATATATATATATATAGTATATATTAATTAATAAATGTTTAGTGTGAGGCAGGGCTCTACAGATTCTACAGAAAATCATGACTCATCCGATTTTGTTTGCTGTCCTAGTCATAACTAATCTTTTTTGTGGCTTTACATAAATAGAGATAATTGATGTTACACCCAAATAAATTCCTTCATTGTTTTGAAATTGTTTCAGTTGGCTTGCTGAAAGAAGCTCACACCCTTCTCTCTGCACATCCTGTCAATCAATCCTCGCTTTACCTCCCTCCCACACCTCTAATTCATCTCAAATGTAGAATACAATCCGAAGGTGTTCATCATTTCTAAACAGAATTTGTGTTAAAGCATCCTTGCTCAATAAAGTGTTAATGTAAGACTGATTATGTTTTAAAATATATTTAAATACAAAACAGTTATTTTAAACTACACTATTTCACATTTTTGCATTTTTGATCAAATAAATGCAGCATAAAATTATTTAAACATAAAAAATGTGCAGAGTGCAAACTATAAAAAAATAAGAATGCTTTCTGGGGGAAAAAAAGCATTATGTTAAACATAATAAACGCGCTGGTTTGCTCTGCGTAAAGACACTGTAGCAGTCAAAGCAAACAGATTAATAGGGCTCTGTTATAATAAATATAACTTACAGTTTCCTGTTTTATAAAAGACAGCCACTAGAACAATGGGTACATCTTTAGGGGATGGACAGATTCAGTTGTCTTTCATCACTATCATCACTCCAGGCCAGCAACAAGTGTAGAAAGTCCCGTAGCGACAACATGACATACTGACCTCCGTCAATCTCACCTTCAGAGTCCAGGCTATTTTCCTCAGGTACAGGTGGAGCATCCACCGGCACGGGTTCCTCTCTTACTGATAGGACAAGCCGTTCCAGCCGCTCAGGATCCTAAACACACACATTTCTCCAGAAGTAAATATCAAGCCAGAGTAGGGCTGCAGGATATACAGCATGCGGTATTCCAGCGCATCTCGTCAGCAAAGCTGTTTTTTTGATTCTTTATTGCATTTAATACACAGAGCCGTAGATCACTGAGTGCATAATCACACCTGCGACGGTCAACATGATATAACTATGGCTCTGTGTATTAACTGTCAACAGGGGATGGAGATTTACTGCTTAATAAAAAGAACTGCTTTACTGACGAGATGCGCATGAATATTGCATGCGATAAGCATCAGTTCCTGTTTCTCACCAGGCTCTGGAGGTCCTTGTTGTTTCCCACATAGAAGTTATTGAAGAATATCTGTGGTACGGTACTGTGACCCGTGAGCTCCTTCAGTCGTGCTCTGAATTCTCTGTGTTTGTTCACGTCCACGTCACACACAGGCAGCCCTAATGTACTCAGAGTGGCTTTGGCCTGTAAGCAGTGAGGACAGCCTGGCACCGAGTACACTGTCACCCGTCCCCTCATGATGGGCCTGTCCTCCACCATCACAGCACCTGAAATTATATTTTCAGTTTTAGTTATATTGCTTTTAGCTTCATTTTATTTGTGTTTTAGCAATTTTAGTGCTTCATTTTTTAATAGATTTTATTTAAATTGTCAAAACATTCCTTTAATTTTCCCAGTTCTTACACGTTTATATTTAAACGTTTTTTATTTTATTTACATTTCTATTTTATTTATGTTTTTGCTGTTGTTGGAAAGGGCATTCTGCATACAGACAGTAATGATAGTTATATAAAATATTAAAACAAGCTTTATTTACAAAAACGACTATAAAATATAATTAGAATTCCTCCAGTAAAAACATAATAAATACATTTTATTTGAATACATTAATCTCACGTACTTTTAAACTATTATAATTTGACAACAGTAACGTTAACGTTAGCGGCTAACGTAAACACAACGTTAGTAGTGGGTTTGTGCAGGAATCTAAGAAATATCCCAGCATCACTATTTATAACAGCCAGCAGTTCAATACAGGAAGCAAATCCTGTTTTTTTTCACCCAGAACTAGCTAAAATCACACCTAGCCATTCATCATGAACAGCATCAGCCAGAATCAGCGGGTTTTAACATTACCTTGTCTTCAGGTGCCTGTGTTCGTATCTCTATCAGTGCCGCTCCGTCACATAGACTTTGACTTTGTATTTACAGGTAAACAGATTTACTGAGCAGGCTAATTTTCGCTAGCTGCATGTTATCTACCGAACACTGTTGTGCAGTGTCACTGCGCCCTTTAATGCTACTCATAATTACTCAAAATAGCATTCAACGGCAGCTGACTGATACTCAAAACACTGAGTGACGTTAGAGAAGCAGATAGCAGGAGAATGTGAAGTCAGCGCACACAAGGCACTAGCCACTGATAGAGTATATCATATAATATAATAATTGTAATATAATATTGGATATAATAATTAGTCGAAATATATTGTTTGTACTCTGCAATAACATGTGAAACATGTGATTTATTATAATTTTGCCTCCGCTCACGGGCTTATTTAATAGTTTTATTTATTATTATTATTTAATTTTTATTTATTTTGAATTACTTGCTGATACTGCATGGCTCAGTTTTACGCCAATGTTAAAAACAATAAATAAATAAAAAAAATTACGCCAAAGTAGAAGCTTTTATTTTGAAATATTTTCCGTCCAGAAATCGCAACGTTTAAACGGTCTGCTGTTGCGTCGGTGTTCACGCAGCTCGTGCTGGCGTCATCAGTCCACCCTGCCGTCTGCACGAGGAAGTGAGACGGTCACTAAAGACAGACGCGTGGATACGGTAAGACCACAGGACTCTTCAATTAAATCTTTTATATATGCCCTTATATTTTTGTCAGATGTTCTCTCGGCGTATTATAGATCGTGTTTGAGTACAACGTGTAATAAAAAACGAGCCGGAGGAGTATGTGCGCGAGATAACACAACATTATAATTATGTTGTACATTTATTCAGAGTCGTATTTCAATGTAATGTAATGCTTATTAGCATGGTTACCCAGAAATTGACCCGTGGCTCTGGGTTGTGCGGTTTCTCATACACATTTCTTCTGGTTGTAAACTGTGAGCTTTGACAGGTCTGACATTTCCTTAAAGATGAAAGGACAGACAACGTACTGTAAGCATTTACATGATGGGCATGCTTTATGTGTTCACCTCCTTTTCAGTTCCTCATTCTTTCCTTGTGTTTCTTCAGGATAAAAAGCCACGGATGCGACCCTTCATAATGGGATCTTGTGTCTTTCTGATCAAATCACAAGGTCCTCTTGGCCAGAAATGGGTCCTGTGACTATATCCACAGGCATCCTGCCTAACATCTTTATGAAATTTATTAAGCAGTCGTAATACAGCCGTACACACACACACACACAATCATGGCACCAGTCCCACCTGGCATCCGCTACTTGACATCCTTCAATAGGGACCAGTGGTGAGTTTGTCTCTTTTATAAATCTTCTTTAACTGTATGTTCAGGATTGATGATCAGCAGCTTTAAATTTAAAATGTATCTAAAACCATATACACACACACACACACATTAAAAAGTTTCCTTTCCTTACTAAACACAGAAGTCATTTTCTCTGTTGCCCGTGGAAACTGAATAAGACGTATGCAAATATGTATTCACCTGTCTGTGTTTAATTAGAACTTGCGTTCCATTGCATTCTTGCGTCATTAACACCGTTTCAGGATGGATTGTGAAAATACCGGTTTAGTGAGTTTCCACACAGGCTGGACTAGCTGTGTTAACATTCCTATTAACTGCAAATAAACCTAAAATGAAAAAGAACACAGGGACAATATTACCTTCTGCACTGCTGCGGTAGAGTTACCGGAAGTTTATTTTAAAGACACACTTGCTATGCAGTGCATTGTAAAAAAAAAAAAAAAATACTCTAAGTAGCTTTATGTGGCAGAACAAAAGGGGAAGTAAAATCAACATAAAAATAGACTTCAGCTGCTGTGTTTAAACCTTACTTAAGCTAGAGTGGATGACTTGCTCTTAGTAAGACGGTAAGCATTAAGGATTCGTTGATTTCTGATTTATTTGCTTGTGAGGAAAAGTTGTTTGCGTAACAGTGGGTGGTTATGTCATTAACCCCTCGCACAGTTTAATGCCAGCTGCATACATCCAGTATTCGTACTTGAGCTTGTTTTGGCATGCAGCCAGTCTTTTATGGAGCACGACAAGAGGACTGCAAAACTGTAAAATGTCCGTATTTCCTTATCCTGATTAAACTTTGCTGTGTTTGGTTCTCGCAGGTACAGGGCCTTCACGTTTGGTCTCACGTTCCTGCTCTACACCAGTTTCCATCTGTCCAGGAAGCCCATCAGCATTGTCAAGGTAACTCAACGCCTGTCTGAACTGAACAACCCCTTTAAAGGAAGAGTTCCCCTGAAAATAAAAACGTGCTCATCCTCAGGAAAATTTAGCATTATGTCAATTGCTCAAAAATGGATCTTCTTTAGTAAATGGGTGTTGTTAAAATGAGAGTCTAAACGGCTGATTAAAACATCGCAGTAATCCACATGACTCCAGCCAATAGCTGCGTGTTTGTAATAAAAAAATCTATTATTAAAAGGTTGTATATGAAGTTTATCTGCACTGTGTTGTGCATGGTGACAGACAAAATTATGTATATTTAAGTGCTTGCATTGATTTCATTGTAGCAATGTATTTTTATATTTGCTATAAATATATTTTTAATTGAATTTTACATTTTCTTTGCACTCACTTATTTTTATTAAGATTTAATGCATGCATGTATTTATGTAAATCTAGGCTATGTTTTGCAGTTAGAGACAAAACTGTTGATTGCCGTCTTTCATCATCTATGAATGAGATACCAGTCAGACATAATATATATAGAACTATTATCACCATCTCTTGTGCTTAGTGCTTTTTTGCCATTTTCAATCACATATTAACTCATTTATCTGAGTGTGATCCAGGAGTGCATGGCACACAGCCATCTAACTATAGTCAGCCTTAAAGAGATATGACTTTTGTCTTAATTGAATACAATTAAAAATATCCCAGCTTTTCCTATATTGAATAGGGGTGAGATTTTGGAGTCCCTTTTATATTTCAAAATCTAGACTTCTATTCACTGCCATTTTAATCCCTTTAATGTGTCTATGCCATGTGTCAACTTTTTCTGAATGTGTGTGTGTGTTTATATAGAGTGAGCTGCATAAGAACTGCTCTCATGTGATGGAGCCACCTACAGAGAGCAGCAGCAGTCAGCAGCCTGTACTTCACCCAGAACTGGACTGCAGCTGGAAGCCTTTCGGTAAATTTAAATATTGGATTCTATCAAAATCATAGCAAAATGTGTTTCTGTCACTTTCAGCCAGTGCATTTAATACTGTCTTAAATATCTCTGTTTTTCTGTCACTGTAGACAAAAATAACTATAACCAGCTGCTCGGAGCAATGGATTACTCTTTCCTGTGTGCTTACGCCATAGGGATGTATCTAAGGTGAGAACAGATACAAAACACTCAAATATTGATGTATACAGACTGAAATTGCTTAAAAAGTCCAAGTGATTTTTAGAAATCTACAAATGAAAATCCCAAGTCTGTTCCCTCAAACCTTTGGCAAGTTCATAAAGTGAATCATTCAAGTCTGTTTCAAGCTTTCATTCTCATGTAGATATTGATCAGCGCACACGCATAGAGCAATCAATTATGGTAAATAGACACTCAAGCATATCTTTTTAAAGATTTATTGTAATGGACATTCAGTGAAAGTTTCATTAAAGATATGTTTGCACAAAACCAGTCATAAGTAGCACAGGTATATTTAGCAGCATTACAAAATCAAAATGATCTATTTCCTACCATAAATATATCAAATTATATATAATTGTATATGCATTGTACTTTGATTCCAGGTTTTCAAATAGCTTCATCTCAGTCAAATTTTGTCCAATCTTTAAAGCTTTCAGATGATGCATAAGTTTTGTGGTCAAGGGTCACGTTTGTGTTTCAAAGACAAATGAAAGTTTTTATTTAAAAATAAATATTTATATATAAAATATATATAACCCCCCCTCAAATTATTAAATCGTTTTTTTACAACTGAAATGTTTGAACTAACTCACCATAATGAGATTTCTTTACTTTTTGTTGCTAACATTCCTAATGCAACCTTTCCAGTGGAATAATTGGAGAGCGTTTGCCCATTCGCCTCTACCTAACCGTGGGCATGTTGACCAGTGGTCTTTTCACTTGTCTGTTTGGACTGGGATACGTCTATGACATCCATAGCCTGGGCTTCTATATATTTGTTCAGGTGGGTGTCATACAAGAGGACATCAAGACTGTATTTATTTTACCAAAAATTCAGTGTGAGATATTGCTGCAAATTCAGACTGTTTTCTTTTTTAATATATTTCAATATTTATTCCTGTGATTCAAAGCTGAATTTTCAGTAGGGTTGGGCGATGTCGACCAATTTGGCATCGAACGATGTTTAATGTGAAACATCGCAATGGACGATGGTATCGTCCTCACTCTAGGCGGCGGGTGGGGGTTAGTTGAAACTAAAACACCAAGCCCCGCCCCACGACTGACAAAAATAACAGTGTTCGCGCGAGCAGGTGAGAGAGGATTGAACGCAGGAGTGATCACGCACGCAGTGATTGAATTGCGCACAGTGTTGCCAACTTAGCGACTTAGTCGATAGATTTAGTGACTTTTCAGACCCCTTGGCGACATTTTTTCAAAAATAGCGACTAGCGAAAAATCTAGCAACTTCTTGGACAAACCTGTTTTCCAAGCGCGCGCACACCTCTCTCTGCGCCTGTTCTGTTCAGCGAGAGACTGAAAGGAGCAGGGCTTTCAGTTAAAATATGTATTATGTTGCTTCTAACTCTATTTTACATGCAAATATAGCCAAAATCACAGCATAGCCATTGTCTATATTTTATGTGTATTTGATTTCATCAGACAGCAGCTTGATTATAAATCAGGATATTAATCCAGATTAACATCTTGGAGTTAGTAGTCCTAATAATGGTGTGCATTTCAGTCACTATTTCATGTTTTTCTGACAGAAATCATTAAAAATATCAATGAAAACAGAGAATTTGGCTGCATTAAAATACATTATGTGGCTACAGAGAAGCAAGTTAATATGACGCACTGACGTGATGAATATGCAAATTGACATATGACGTTATCCAGCGACTTTTCAAGCTGGATTTAGCTACTTTCGAATTGAAAGTAGGTAATGATGGCATCGTCTGTCGACCCAACCCTAATTTTCAGCATAATTAATCCAGTCTTAAGTGTTAGATATACACTTGGAAATCATTGCAATATTTTCATTATTTTTTATCATTTGTATGTAGGTTGCCAATGGCTTGGTCCAGACCACTGGTTGGCCTAGTGTTGTGACTTGCATTGGCAACTGGTTTGGCAAGGGCAGGTAAGAAGCATTATACTTCCCACGTTACACACAGTAAAACATAAATGCATATTTTGATAAAACAACCCTAAACATGAGCATTTAGTTGGTCTTTTTTATACACTACAAATTATAACAGATCTGTTATAACATTTACATTTATGCAAAGCGACTTACACTGCATTCAAGTTACAGTTTTACATTTTATCAGCTCTTGCTTTCCCTGGGAATCGAAGCCATGATCTTGGTGTTGCTAACAGCATGCTGTACTATTTGAGCTACAGGAAAGATTATCACCATCTAAATAAATGTTGCTTGTGTTGTGCTGTCAGGAGAGGCCTCATCATGGGCCTGTGGAACTCGCACACATCGGTGGGAAACATTCTGGGCTCTTTGATCGCCGGATATTATGTCTCCTCTAACTGGGGTCTGTCTTTCATCGTTCCCGGAGTTATCATCGCTGCTATGGGAGTCATCTGCTTCTTCTTTCTAATCGAGCGTAAGTAAATCTGTCATCTGCCTTATTTATTTGTGCGAGTGTGTCTGGGGGAAAAATTGCCACAAATAACCAATCAAAGTGGTCGATGGATTTTTGATGCTAATGCTTCTGTGTCTCCAGACCCTAATGATCTGAAGATCGGTACACAGAGCTCAGCTCCAAGCAATCAGGTTAGTCCACCGTCTATTTATTTATTTTATTTTATTTTTTCAGTCGTATTGGCCTCCAAGGTATAATGAATGTATACTCCATTGTAAAATTTGGTTCCGAATTTATTTATTTTTTAATTGATAATGATACTTCATAGCACATCAACTTATTAGAATGATTCTGAAGGATCATGTAAAGATAGGATTAATAATGAAATTTCAGATTTGTGTCACAGGAATAAATTACATTTTAAAATATATTTGAAAAGAAACAGCTGTTTTACATTGAAAAAACTATTTCACAGTATTATACTGCATTTTTGATTAAGTAAGTTCTACTTTGGTGAGCATAAGATAAATCTTTTTTAAAAAACACAAACACATATATGTGTTTATATACACAGCACACAGCAGCCCATATTGACAGACAAACAAAGAATTGTTGACATTTTTGTAGATTTATTAAAAAAGAAAAACTGAAATATGACATGGTCCTAAGTATTCAGACCCTTTGCTCAGTATTTAG